>JABFEP010000437.1:0-12137 GCA_013618265.1 Fusarium albidum
AGACCATGCAGACAAGTCTCGTCGTCGCGGAGCTTCTTTGCTGCAGCAACCACACTCTTGAAGCTTGACAGATCGAGCTGCAGGAAGAGTATCTGGGCCGACGGGAGCTGGGTCTTGATCTCGGCGATGGTGGTAGCGGCTTTGGATTCGCTGCGAGCGCCCATGTACACTCTTGCTCCGTGGGAGGCGAGGGCAACGACGGTCGACTTGCCGCTGGAATTGTCAGAAGGTGCGGTGCAAGAGGTTAAAGGTGAACTCACATTCCGGCATTCCCGCCGGTGACGAGATAGACTCGGCCGGTGAGGTCGGGCAAGGAGTCGGGGGAGAAGGAAGGCATGGTGGGCTGGAAGACTGGAGTCTGAGGATGGAGGGGGTGATGTGAAGATTTGTTGAGAAAAATAAAAGAAGGGAAGAGGTATTTATGCATACCGTAATGGTCAGCCTGGGTGAACATCTACGGCCGGGTGGGAGCGGTGCGGCGCGGGGAGGCGTCGGTGCATGTCCGCTCGGGCCCGCTAGCGTCCGCAGAGCTTACGGGGGGCGGTCTTGGCTAAGATGCATAACCAGATAATGAAAGCTTGATCCCGGTCACAGTACAGTCAAGTCAAAAACACTTTTAAATTAAGCATGACAGCCTAGGCTATGGAATCAAGCACCGTTGTCATTGTACGCAAGACGGTTATTGGCCCCCTGGGGGTCGGCAACAATGTCGGGGGTCGCAGCCTGGAGGATACGGTTGGTGACGGCGACGCTGCCCTGGACCTTGTCCTTTGAGATGAAGTAGGCGGCGAGGCCGGCGACGTGGGGGCTGGCCATGCTGGTGCCGGCGTAGTAGATGCTGGCCGTGTCGCTGGTGTGGTAGGCGCTGAGGACGCCCTCGCCGGGGGCGAAGATGTCGACGGCGGGGCCCCAGTTGGAGAAGTAGGAGCGGATGTTGAGGGGGCCGACGGCGCCGACGGGGATGACCGAGGGCTCTGACCCGGGCGAGTACTCGTTGGCGTCCTTGTTGTCGTTGCCGGCGGCCACCACGACGGTGAGGCCAGCCGTGGTGGCGGCCTTGACCGCGTTGTTGACGGCGGTAGAAACGGACCCCCCGAGGGAGAGGTTGATGACGGCCTTCCTGGCGACGCCCCTTGCCTTTGCATTGTTGACTGCCCACTGGATGCCCGCGATGACGGTGCTGGAGGTTCCCTCTCCGTCCTTGTTGAGGACCTTTACAGCATACACCTTGCACCCCTTTGCGACGCCAAAGGTCTTTCCGGCGACGGTGCCCGCGACGTGGGTGCCGTGCCCGTACTCGTCCGTGTCGGGCGAGTTGGGGATGAAGTTTGCGCCCCAGACGGCCCTGCCGCCCGCGAACTCGGTGTGCGAGATGCGGATGCCAGAGTCGATGACGTAGACGCGCACCCCGGAGCCGGCGGTGCTGTCGTAGACGTAGCTGGACGAGAAGGTGCCGCCAAAGTCCTCGGCCTTGTGCGACACCCGGGCGAGTCCCCAGACGGCGTCGACCTGGCTGGTCAGGGCGCGCTTGGTCAGAGGGCCCATGTACGGGCGGCCCACGGCGTTGCTCCTAAAGATGGTGTCCTTCTCGATGGATTCGACCTGACGGCGTCAGTTCTCTATTCAATCGTTGAGAAGAGTCAAGATTCTCACCATGTCGGACTTGACCAGGTCCCTGACCGCAGAGTCCGGGAGCTTGGCCACGTAGCCCTCGAGCCCGTCGAGCTGGAACGTGTCGACCACGCCGGGCTTGCCCCTGCGCCGGGCAGCCTCATTGACGATGCTCTGGTGCCTCTGCTTGCCGCCGGGGGACACGCTGGGCTTGTACGTGACGATGTACGTCTCGGGCACGACGAGCTTGGGGTCGACGTCGTTGTTGGCGATCTCGTCGGACTGAGCGAGAGCCAAGCCGAGGAGGCTAGTAAGGCCAAAGATGGTGGCGGAGAACTTCATGGTTCTTTCAGTGGGGGGATGAAAAGGAGTCTTGTCTCTGTCTGAGCCAGCAAAGGAATGGGGGGGCAGTGACAACGTTCTTATAACTTCATTCCGCGTTTACCCAACAAACTCTCCCTCTGTTGCCTCTGACTATCCGGGTGGTGAGTGGCTTGCTCGGGCGCACCGTTCGGGCTGGATGCCAGGGCAGACCAGTGCAGAGGGGCAAGTGACGACCAGGCCCTCAAACCGGCCTCTAGCTTTGAGCCTTGATTCCCGGAAATGGAGATCCATTCCCGTTGGGCTTCCCAGAACGGACATGGCTCACGGTCTAGCCAGAGGTCCATGGGCGCGGGCATTCAGAACGTGGGCCAGTGGCGCCCTCGGTCGACCAACAGACGTAATTAGCGCCGAGATTCCAATCAAGGGCACTGGAATAGAATTAACATCTCGGGGCATTGACCTGAGAGACCAGGAGAAAAATAAACATGAACATCGTGATGAAGAGAGGTCATCCTCCAAGTCATGACGATCCTGCGCATGCGCGATAATCCCATGGCGCCACTGTCAGCATCTTGTCCCCATTCGCTCGGGCCTTCAAATGTCTCTCTTTCGTTTTGGCAACGCCAGAAGACCCTAGATCTAGATTGAGGGCCATTCTTGCACCCACGGGCCAATCATGCCGTGCGTGGCGGTACACTTGTTTTCAAGGTCATGCGCGTTCCCATTTCTTCAACAAGCTTAAAACCACATGGGGTCTGAGCGATGCTTGTATCTTTGATCATCTCGAGTCGGGACTACACCGATATTCTCGTTCAAGATGATCACTGCCGGTCTGGCCAAATCCTGCTCGCTAATAATACCACAGCAGGTCTCGCCCTTTCTAGGGGTCTGTCTGGGGTTTCGGCAAAGACCGTTGATTCAAAACCCCCAAGGTAGTCCCGAAAGCACGGGTCCACTCACGAACGGTTTCCGGGCCATCACTTGCGGGGGGGCCATGTTGAGAAAACTGTACTCGGCCGATTGGTCACAGCTAGCGAGCATGGCTGATCATCGTTGGAGGCGGCAAGGTGTTCGGCTCGGACAGTTGGGAAATGGAGACGCCGAGAAGCCCATGTGAAGAAGACTATTGGGAAATCTCCGTCTGACGACGACGGCAAGGGTAGAGATGAATCATGACGAGGGGGAAATGCCCCTGGACCAAGGCACGGATTAAGGTATAAAAGAAATAAGGTATAAAATAGTCTTTGGCAGCCACGTACGTACTAAAGGCTGGACCTGGGATGACGTGCCCTGTTCCAGCGGGACAGTCAAGAATGCCTCGGCAGTGATAGACTTCCCTCATGACCCCTTTTCATCAGTTGTCGATCATTGCTGCAGTGCCTCGTTCCACAGCTACTGGCAATAATCAAGAGGCTGTCGATAGCTTGGCGCCATGTGCCAGCCCAAAATGCATATCGGCGTGCTGCTTAATGGGCGGGGCGGAGCCAAGGGCGCAGCTAGTAAAAGGGCTGAAAATGGGCTAACCCAACGGCGGCAGGGCGGATGAGCTGAAGGGTCAGAGACCCTGTATCGGTACAACCAGACGACATTGCCGCCAGTGGCTACTTCAAGGGTCGAGGCATATCCTTGTTCTTGTGGAGACTGTAGATATACGGCACTTGTCCTTGGATCCATGATGGACATGAGCACAGGCCTTTACCCAGCCCAGCAAGTCTCTGCCGGTTAACATCGGCGGCAGTCAAGTCACTTATCCATATTGATTTTGTCTGGATCCAATTGTAATTCTCAACATGACAACTTTGCGGACGTTAGAGACAGGACCTCGGCGGTTCAGTATCTGACTCCCAGGGATATAGGAAAGGAGCATCCTTTAGTTTTAGAGAAACTTGTGTTGGAGTTAATGGATGGGACGTTTTGGCTCCCTTCATTGACCAACACTCTATTAAGCATCCCCAGAAACGATAGCCCAGAGTCCCACACGCCGTCCCAAGATCCCCCTTTGCTCTGCTCTAACCAAGATGCTACTATTAGTGACGGCAGTGTAATTAACCCGTGCCTCATCTACAGTCAACGATTTACACCAGTCGTATTCTCGTATAGATCGACGCAGATGTGGAGACGGATACAGCAGAGACCCTACACAACGCATGATTCTGTACATGTTACAGCGGGAGGGACAGTGTTGTGCTTGCGGAGCTAATGCAACCGGCTGACAGGCCTCCACCAGAGTCGAATGAGTTGTCGCACGTCATTATTGCCCCAGCTACGGACTTAATTGCTTAACCCCATTCTCTCGTCGACTTAACTCCAATAGCCGTGATAGGATTCATATGCTTCCCTCGTTATATAAAGCTCTCTTGTCTTGGCGCAATTCAAGACTATTCTCAGACTCCAACCTTTTCGTCAAGTCCTGGCTCTGAAAACCAGAAGCCCAAGTGCATCTACTCGATTTCAACAAGCATTCAGCATGGCCAAACAACTCCCCTTTGCCGATATCCAAGTCCCATCCCCCGGCTTCGGCGCCATGGGCATCAGCTTCGGCCTGGGCAGCAACTTGACCCTCGAGCAAGCTGAGCCGGTGCTGCTCAAGGCCATCGAGCTGGGATGCACCTTTTGGGACACTGCTGCAAGTATACTATGATGCTCGACCGGGATGCAGGTGGCTTACTGTCTACAGGTCGTATACCAGGCTGGCGTGAACGAGAAGCTCTTGGGCGACTTTATCCGGAAGCACAATGTCCGAGACAAGGTCTTCAGTAAGGCGAGCAATCGCAGAGAATGGCCAAGATGCTAATCATGACGCGCTGCAGTCGCTTCCAAGTGTGGATTCGATGTTTTCGGCGACGGCACCGTGACCAACAAGGCGTCACATATCAAGGAGTACATCGAGGGCACCATTGATAGACTGGGATTCGCCCCCGATCTTTACTACCTGCACCGAATCGATCCCCGTAAGTTGTCATGCATACCATCGGGAGACTCTCACTGATCACTTCCCTGTTCAGACACGCCACTCGAGGAATCCGTCACTGCGCTGGATGAGATCCGCAAGGCCGGCAAGACCAAGTACATTGGCCTGTCAGAATGTTCTGCTGCTACTCTGCGCAGGGCCAACTCGAGTATGCCTCTCGACTGCAGCCAGAGCCATGACTAACATGATGGTAGTTGCCAGGATCGACGCGTTGCAGGCCGAGTACTCTGCGTTTGAGACTCTGCACGAGACCGACGGGCTGATCGACACGGCCAGAGAACTTGGCATTGCCTATGTGGCTTACAGCCCCCTGGGCCACGGCTGGCTTGTCGATGATTTCCCCTTCAAGACGCCCGATGATTTTGCATCTGATGACTTTCGACGAAGCTGTAAGTCTGCCTTGCAAAGTAGATTCTCGGGATTGACCTCTTGCAGCTCCAAAGTTCCAAGGAGACAACTTTTACAAGAACAAGGCCATCGTGGAGGAGATCCAGAAGCTCGCCTCTCGCAAGGGATGCACGCTGCCTCAGATTGCCCTTGCCTGGGTCGCTGCGCAGGGCTTCATTGCGATTCCTGGAACGACCAAGCCGAAACGATTGGAGGAGAACTTTGGTTCACGAGATGTCCAGCTGACTGATAAGGAAAAGCAAGAGCTCAGGGAGATAATCAACAAGGCTAAACCTCACGGAAATAGGTATGGCGAGAGGAACCAAGCTCTTGTTGGACATTGAAGACTTAGGGGATGATGATAAATTCAGGGGTTGTCCAAGCGTCGAGGGAACTGCTAAGAAAATGCCAAACAGCAGCCCTAAATCGGGAAGGATAAAAAAGTTTTTATAAAGGAGAAATGATTATGCGCATCACATTGCTTTTGCAAGCCATTGCATATTTCTAACGCCAGATACGTCACACAGTATTTCTGCCAGAAGAGAATTCGAGAAGTGTGGGAAAACGCGGTCCGGAGAAGCACCTGCAAACCAAACTTTGTCGCGTCTCAGGATGCGGGGACAAAACTTGCCCACAAAACCACAACGCGTCACGCCGTCAACTTATGCATGCGTCTCTTGTCTCATTGAGTTGGATCAACTAGACTGCGGACCTGCCAACGGCACAGCTCACCAGCTCAGCTGTCTTTTCCATCATGGCCTCTAACCCGGGGCAATGCCAGGTGAGATGGACCGTGCTGCAGATCAGGGACCAGGGCTTGACTGACGACAACAGGCATTGCGCATACACTTTGATGCGCAGAGATGCACCAAAGAGGCCACGAGCAGCAACGGCCTCTTCTGCAGCTGCCATTCGCGACAGGCTTTTGCTCTCTACAAGGGCTACAAGCGTCGCAATGCCCAGCTGGACGTGTTTGACGACGACGCGCCTCTCTACCTGAAGGAGAGCCAGACTCCTCTGGCCAACGACAACTTTGGGACCATTGAAGACGTCAAGACGCTCCAGGACATCCAGTCCCATCTGCACGACAAGTATGTCCTGCTCAACCGGGTCATCGAGGCGCGAAAGGTCCACCACAAGCACTTCTACTCCATCAGCTACGACTACGGCCACCAGGCCTACCTCGACAGGCTCAGCAGCCAGCGTCACACCGTCTTCCTGGCCCTCGGGACTGTTGGGAAACGGCTGTCCAAGGTCTTGTATGAGACCGAGAAGTGGTATGCTTGGGTTCGCGACGTCCAGGACGATGAAGAAGCGAATCGTGAGAAGGAGCAGAAGAAGATCAAGCAGGAAGCTGCTCTGTTCAGGCGCCACATGAAGATGCTGCAGGCTAGACTGGAGCTGAACCGACAGCGAGAGGAGAAGCAGCGTCAGGATGCGTTCCTCGAGGAGGCGTACCAGGAGCGCATGTCGCTGGACGACGACGACGAGGCTTGGGATCCGATGAACGATCTGGTGTTTGACAAACGGCATCTGTACATTGAGTTGATCAAGCATTTCCTCTGGATGGAGCTGCTGAACGAGGACGAGGGTGTTGCTCCTGCCGGGGAGGCCGAGAAGGATGCCGCCAACGAGGGCGAAGCATCAGCAGAGTCCAAGCCGCCTGCTAAAAAGTCCAAGAAGAAGGCAAAAGGCAAAGGGGCAGCCTCGAAACCCAGCAGCTCTGCAGGTGCCTCGGGGTCGCGGAGAGGCCAGAAGAAGCTCTTGGCGATGCAGGAGAGCCTGGCACGCACCGCCGACGAGGACCCGGAGCCGGACAAGAACAACATCGAGACAGAAGAGGAGATGAGGAAGCGTCTGAGCGAAGGCGTCAAGAAGAACTACGACGTCGAGGAGGGATTCCTGAGCTTCCAGCTCGTCGGGACCCTGGAGAACCCCCACGAGACTCACGAGAAGACGGCGCCAATGACTGTCGACGAGATCGAGCAGGCTGTCACGGACATCAAGGAGATCAAGCTGCTCCTGTTCTGCCGCCTGCTGCTCGCTCAGGCATCGCTTCTGCCCGCCGCCGTGCGAGCCAGCAGCGTGCAAGAGTTCCTCAACGACGCCGAGGTTACCGAGGTCGACCTGCGAGACCTCTGCCTCAAGGTCGAGGGGCCTACCCTCCAAGACATGCGGGATGCGTGTGCCGACTTTGCCCGCGGAGACGAAGCCGACGACGAGGTCTCAGGTGCCGTCGACGACGCTGACGAGGACGAGGACGACGAGGAGTTTGAGGATCTAATCAACGACGACAGACGATACGAGCACCTCCACACGAGCAACTGGCTGTTTGACAAGTTCCTCACCAAGAGCGAGAAGCACATCAAGGCGACCAAGCGCAAGTCCAAGAAGAGGAAGAGGGACAAGTCGCGGCAGAGGACAAAGGTGACCATTTGCGGCAAGAGCATCTGGAACCACGCCAGCGAGAGGGCCATGTCGCGAGACGGCTGGCTGCAGTTCTCCATCATGGCCAAGGACTGCCATCTGAGAAACGCGATCCAGCTGTGCCGCAACTGGGCCGAGTTCTCGGAGCTCAACTTTCTGACCCTGTGGCAGTACTTTCCCGCGTCCAACTGGAACTCGTGGGGTAGTAATAGGCTCATCCAGCAGCTCCAGGAGCTGGGCTTCTACTCGTACTTTGTCGACCTCGACGCCCAGCAGCAGAGCCACCGTCACCAGGTCGGAGGTAGGAGCCAGATCCGTCGTCAGCACGACATGGTCGAGTCGAGGAACATCCTCGTCGGCCACATGAAGCGCAACGACCCCGTCACCAGACGCTTCCTGCAGTATCTCGTGATGCGCACCGGGGAGCTGCTCGTCCTGGTGAGGGACGGCAAGACCGGCCGCGTCGTCACAGCGCCTCCCAAGGAGCAGCTCTGGACATACCGCAGGAAGAGAGGCCTCGGCAGGGCTTCCAAGCACGAATGGACCAACGTCCTCGAGGTGGGGCCCGTGTACTTTGCCCTGACCGAGACCCTGCGGAAGTGGCGGTTCGGATTCCAGGACTACTACGATGTCTTTATCTGGGACTTTGTGCCCGGCCAGTCGTCCATGATCACGTATAACATTGTCGTCACGGTGCGTCCCGGCCAGCTTCTTTGGTGTCATGGCTAACTTGCATCAGGAACTTCGCAACGCATTGCGCATCACCCATCCAAGGGACGCGTACAGACACATGGAACCGCTCCTCCGGACCCTGACCAGGGAGCAGGACACGATGCGAACGCGGCAGATCAAGCCAGGCGAGGACGTCAAGAGTCTTTGGGACACGGTCATGGACGAGAGAAACCAGTACCGACTCTTCGACATCAACGGCAAGGGGATAACCAGCCACGACAGCACCGAGCTGGTCGAGTCGCCGTACATGTTCTACAACGAGGCCAACCGCGCAGAGGACAGGGTTCTGTTCCCGGACGAGCTTGTCTCTGACAAGAAGAGCGTTCCCTTCCGGGAAATCAGAAACGGCGCCAACCGCATCGAGGACGGATTCCTGCCCAGCACTCTCCGCCATCTCAAGAAGGGCATGAAGGCGATTGAGGAGGGGAGGGATCCCACCGAGGGTCTTGACCAGGCGAGGGATGACGACGACGACAGCATCTGGGCCGTGCCCAAGACGTGGGAGACGGGGCTGGCAGAGATTCACCGACAGAAGCCCGACGGCGAACGACTGCGTCTTCTCAGACGTACGGGTCTCGCTTCTGCCCGCAAGACACTCACGCTGCAGCAGCGACTTGACGATACTGACCCCATGCAGACGATGGAGCGGGACAGATCTTTTGGTAAGTGCCTAGTTGTATACTTGCCGATCAAGGCTGATGGCAGCAGGCTTCAAGGAGTCGTTCCACGCCGGTGATCTCGAGCCGGGAAGCAGCCAAAACTCCACCCAGGTCCAGGACACAATCACCGCCATGCTCAGGAATCCCCATTCTGGGTCCACCGACTGGGTGTGGTTCCTGGTCAGGATCCTCGACTGGCTTCGTCTACGAGCAGACTACGACGACTACACGCAGGATCCCTCTTACCCGTGGCCGCACGGGTTCATCATCCAGGACCTCGTCCGCGCATTCGCCGCCGTGGCAATGTTCTTCCCAGAGGTGGAAACCACGTCGCTCGTGACCCAGTACATGCAGTCGAGCGCCTGCGAAGAGTTCCGTAGCTCGCTCCTCTTCGACCCAAAGGAGAGGGGCAAGACGCGACCTGATAGAAGGGGCCGCACGAGCTACAAGTTCCGCGACAACAAGTTCTGGACAAAGTGGAATGATTTTCTCAAGACGGATAGGTACTTTGCCGACGCGTACCCCATGGAGTGGAGTCTCGCGGTCCGTCCTATAGTCGCTCACTGTACGTCCCCATTCCCTGTGGTGACAGTTCTAACAAGTCAGTGTATCGAGCTGGAGTCATCGCCCCGGCATACTACCAGAACGACCCCGAATGCGTCGCCGGAATGGCCACCGCCAACACGGAGCCCCACCGCCCCGACAAGCTGGACCTGTTCATCAACTACGAGGACAAGTACGGCAGCTTCCCTATGGAGTTCCCCCCGTCCTTCATCACGCCCTCCCAATGGCCAGAGCTGCTCCCCCGCGCCCAAAGGTTCTTCAAGACGCACCCCAACGCGCGCTACGCCCTCCTCCGCCTGTGGTCGGCGCCTCACTTCTACCCGTTCATGGTCGGCGTGCACAACCGCCAGGGCACCAGCTTCCTCGACAGCGTCGGCCGGTCCTGGGAGTGGAAGTTTGTCCCCAAGGACATGCCGGGGAGCGAGTTCAGCGCGCACCGCGTCGCCGGGACGAGGCTGGACCTCTTGCGGTCGCAGCTGGGGGAGCGGGTGGATCACAGGGGGGACCTTGTCCTCGTGATGGGGGAGGATGCGGCGGATCTGCTGAGGTACACGACGGTTGTCACGTTTGCCCTGCAGACGAAGCCGTGGCTGAGAGAGGTTGACTTCTGGAAGAGCTTTGTGAATGTGGACTTGGAATTACTAGAGGGATTGGATCCTTTCTGGCTAGATTAAGTGTATCTTGATGCTTAGCACGGCAACGCAAACTTTAGCTTGCGGTTCGAGTAGGCGACTCCAAAGTGCTTCTCAACCTCTGGACTCGCCTTGGGCGCGTCAAAGGCCGTGAACCAGAAGGCGCTGACCTCTGGCTTGGGCCACAGCCAGCACGCAACGTTTGCATAGTAGCTCTTGAGCGAAGACAGCGTCGCCTGGGCCTTTTGAAAGTTTGCCCCCGCGGTGGGCCATCCCGTCTCGCCGACCCAGACGACGGCCTTGGGGTTGACCTTTTGGACCCGCCGCTTGGCGTCCCAGTACGAGTTCTGGAACGTCTTGAGGCGGATGGCGTCCTTGGCGGGGACGCCCTGCCAGTAGGGGAAGCCGTTTGTGATGACCACGTCGCAGGCCTTTGTGACGACGTCGTTGGCGCCGTCGACCCACGCAGTCCAAGTATCCGTGTGGCCGACCTAACCAGTCAGAAGAATGTTCACGGTCAGAGACATTTCCTCACCTTGATCTTTCTCTTCTTGGAAAACTGCCCGACCATGCCGCGCACGTCATAGATCTGAGTAGCGAGTTTCTGAGGAGAAATGTCCTTGCGGTAGAGATCCTCTGAACCGACGCTGATGGCGGCGATCCAGTCCGTCCCGTGTGCCTTGATGGCTTTAAGCAGGGCAGCCTTTTCCCTTCCAAAGTGGGCGTCGTCAGTAGCCCATACCCCAACAAGGATCTTCATGCCCGTTGCCTTTGCCGCCGGAACAGCTTTTGCCAGTGCTGTATCTGTCAGTGACGCTCTTGTTTTATTAGGGTCTCCTACTGTTGCAGTCGCTGCAGGCGTATAGACGCACGGCGTTGAAGCCCTTGCCCCAGCTCTTGATGGTCTGAAAGTCCTTCTTCCAGTCCGCAGTGTACTTGCACGCCCCGTCGGCCCTGTTGGCCCCGATGCTGAAGCCCTTGTACGTGCCTGCCATGGCCTGCCCGGCCAGCAGCAGGGCCGTGGCCAGAGTGCTAAGGAGTTTCATGATGAGAGGTTGGCGATGACTTGGCGATGGGTGGCTCTAGGATGAGGGAGGAAGAAAAGTTTCATCCGAGGTTGTCCGTGCCTTTTTGTTTATGACGTGGAAATTAAAAGGAAACCCCTTTTCCCGGTGCCCTGCTGTGTCGCCCCACTGGGCGTTCTAGATCGCCGCTAGGACGTGGCACTATTGGCTGGTGGCCTGCGGGGTTAATACGAGCTTGAACACGAGGACGGACAAGGAGCTATTTTTATGTCTAGAATTAACGGGATAGGAAATGTATCAAGTAAGCATTTTAGTAGCTAGTTATCTTGAGCTGTATTTCCCTTAATGGCTTAGTAAATCTGCTTATTCTTAGCCCCTCACCAGATCACAACACCACTATCCTGTCTTTATCAAGCATGTCTACAGCAAGAAAGGAACCATTGAATCTACCGGCAGACCCGGCGTCGCCAAAGACCCGAAGAAAGCGAGTCCGGAACTTCACCGCCGACGATCGGGCAGCTCATCGCATCTTTGAACGCAGTCGCCGCGAAGCCTTCAAAGAGAGATTAAACGCTCGTCACCCGCAACCCAGCTTAACTGTACGTTAACCATGTCTAGGAACTCGCCAGTCATCTCCCCGCCCTTGCAGACTCGGACCCCCAGCGACTCTCCAAGCACGTCATTGTTGATCAGGGCATCGCCCGGTGCCAGGCCCTGCAGCAGACTTGTCTGGGCGCTCTGCAAGATATCCGGGCATTGGTGCAGGAACGAGACCTCTTGCTTGCAGAGGTGAATGGGAGACGCC
>JABFEP010000438.1:0-20799 GCA_013618265.1 Fusarium albidum
TTTTCCTTAATTTTCGAGAATCTTTTAAAGAGATTAAAAATTAAGGTGTAAATCCTAAGAACGTTCAAAGTGGTGCACTCACTTGTCCGGTGCACTCGCTTATCATGTACGTTACTACTACTACTTGAATCATGATTGCGTGTCTATGGTCTCGCAGGATATCTCTGAGACCTCATCTAAAATTCTTAATCCTTTGCTAACGTGCTATTTCCTTTCCTCTTCTTCACTGTGGAATCTTAGAATCTGGGTATAATGGCACTTTTCATTGAGACGTTTTAGGACTCTGTCACACCCAGAGCATGATTGGCCACAGCCTTGGGGATATTTTTTCTGCCGGGACTCTGTCATGCCCGAGACTTTATTGGTCAACATCCCCGGGCATGTCTTCCTTCCTGGAACTCGTCTGCTCTGCCGAGTCACCAGAACCAAGCCGAATGACGAAGCATTGCCTCAGAGCCACCACGCAAGACAACCGTCTTCAACATGGCACTGGAAAAGATGGAAGGGTTGGCACCTCGCGCAGATCCGTCTGTCCAGGATCCCGAGTCCGCGACTGTCAACACAACCCCCGACGAGCGACGGAAGCAACAGCTCTCTGCCTTCAAAGGCCTCGGTCTTCTGGATCGCTTCCTTGCCCTGTGGATTTTCCTCGCAATGGCCATTGGCATCCTCTTGGGCAACTTTGTTTCCGAGACGGGGCCAGCCTTGCAAAAGGGCAAGTTTGTCGGTGTTTCTGTCCCTATTAGTATGCTATGTCTCGAGGGTTGAGCTTTTCCTGGTTGAAACTGACGTTGTGCAAGCTGTCGGGTTGCTCGTCATGATGTATCCGATCCTCTGCAAAGTGCGATACGAGTCGCTGCACGAGCTCCTCTCCCACAGGGACATGTGGAGGCAGATCTGCTTTAGCATCATTGTCAACTGGATTCTCGCCCCCTTTCTCATGGTGAGTCTGCCTCGCCCGGCACATTCCACGGCATACTGACGTCTCTGTCAGCTTTCTCTCGCTTGGGCTTTTCTCCCTGACAAGTCGGAACTTCGCACCGGCCTTATTCTCGTGGGCTTGGGGAGATGCATTGCAATGGTTCGTTCCTCTTGGCATTTACAATTTACAGCATTGACACCTTTCCAGGTCCTCATTTGGAACGGCCTTGCTGGCGGTGACGACGAATACTGTGCCATCCTCGTCGCCATCAACTCGATACTCCAGATGGTCCTGTTCGCCCCCTTGGCCGTCTTCTTCATCCGCGTCATCAGCCACGAGTCGGGTACCATTGACATCTCCTACAGCGTTGTTGCCACAAGCGTGGCTGTCTTCCTGGGCATCCCCCTTGGAGCAGCCGTTGTGACGAGAGTTGTCCTTCGCAGGGTCGCCGGAGCAGATTGGCATCAGCAGACCTTTCTCAAGTTTCTCGCACCCTGGTCCCTCGTCGGCCTGCTCTACACCATCCTCGTCCTATTCGCATCCCAGGGTAGACAGGTTGTTCACCAGATTGTATCAGTCGTCCGGGTAGCTGCGCCGCTGATTGTGTATTTCGTGCTCATCTTCTTCGCCACGCTGTGCATCAGCAGACTCCTCGGCTTCCGGTTCCCCATGGTGGTGACGCAGAGTTTGACCGCTGCGAGCAACAACTTTGAGCTGGCCATTGCTGTAGCGGTGGCGACGTTTGGCCCCGACAGCGACGAGGCCTTGGCAGCCACCGTTGGACCGCTCATCGAGGTGCCGGTGCTGGTGGGATTGGTGTATGCTGTTCGCTGGATGGCCAACAGATGGGGTTGGAAGTAAGGGTGGGCAATGGGTATTAATAGATCGACGTGCGCCTAGTCCAGGTGGTCCATGATCTGGACGATTTGATCTTTTTGACAAGCAGCTGACACCTCTTTGACAGCTGTCTCTACGCAAGCAGCAATATGCGAAACTACGTGATGCATCATATCCAAGATGAGTGTCTGCCAAAAATAAACCAATGCATTCAAAGACCTGCGGTTATTCATATCCTCCGCGACTTGTGTCTTGGATCAGCCCCTGATCGCAGCAACATCAGGACGGCTGCTTCAAAGCCCGTATCGATGGCTATATGCAAGGGAGTCCTTCCAAGATGGTCATAGGCATCCACCAACGCCGGGCTCTCGAGGCAGTGGCCGAGCAAGAGCCTCAGGAGATTCTCGCGCCGGTGCAGAACCGCCCAGTGAAGAGCCGAAGGGCGCTGCTGGCCGTCGACGACACCACACCCGGCGATGCGTGCTCCTCGCACGAGCAGCGACCGTGCCACGTCCTCGTGGCCTCCGATCACAGCGTGCATTATAGGCGTCAGGCCGTCGCTGTCCTGCTCGTTGCAGTCTATGTCGCACTGTAGGAGAATGCGGACTATCCTGCCGTGGCCCCTCTGTGCGGCCATGTGCAGCGGGCTCAGCCATCGGCATGTTCTCTTTGCCGGCGGCGCGACAAGACACTCGTTGTCTATGGAGCTGGGGATCTGAGGCTCGTGACTAGCGGATGAGACGCTCCTTGAGAGACTAGGCAGATGCTCGCTGGGAGCGCCGGCGGGGAGGCTGTCGTAGATTGGGTCGAGTGGCAGAGGACTGGCGGGAGAGGGGTACGCGCTGGAAAAGGTAGAGTCTCGCGGAGGAAGCGTCTGGCTCCGAGAACAGGAGTCTTGAGTGAAAATACTGTCGCTCTGGAGAAGCTGGAGGCTCTCGAGGTCACCTGCAGCATAGTCGACAGGTAGATTCGGCAGGAAGCCAAGGTCATGTATGTGGTCATGGATCTGGATATCCCATGTCGTCGGGGTGCAGGGATCGCTCCGTGTCTCAGTCCGCTTAGAGGTCTTCTTTTCTGGATTCGAAACAAATGGTTACCATCGATACGGCATGAGAACAAGAAGAAGATGGTTTACTTACGACGAAATCTGCGCTGAGCCTCCCTGTTTTGTGCCCGTCGACGCTCGATGGCCTCCTGAGTAGTACAGGCCATCATCTCTCTTGGTCTTGAGGAGTGGCGGGTAGCATGACAGCCAGCTGCGCGGGAAAGTTGTGTAGTAAACGTGCAAGTTCTTCCGCATACAGCTGGGCAATGTGAGGAAGAAGTTGTGGTCAAGACACGCTGGATGATGAGTTACTGCCCAAGACGCAGAAAGCTCGGTAGCAAAAAGCAGCCACCAAACTACCTTTGAAAGAGCCACAAGAGGCAAGCCCTTTTGCAAGAGGTTTGACCAGCTGGGCATGGCTGTAGCCTTACCACTTCTAGGGTTTTCTGGCTGGTGGCACAGTTGCACAACGGGGCGAAGAGATGTTATCAGCTGTGGCTTAGGTGGGTGAGACTATTCCAAGCCTCGTCCAGAGGTGGAAAAGCTGCGCAACGACGAGCAGCCCATGTTCCAAACGCAAAGGGGCCCCGTATGTCTGCTGAGCGGGCACATGCTCTCCTATCGCATCTCGCCCCCGTCACGGATCGGGCTTATCCTGTGAGACGGGGCGTCATGAGACGAGCACGTCGCGGGCTTTTTTGAGACAGAGTTTTCTGACATGCATCAGCCTCTGCTGACGCCATTGGATCTGCAGATAAGAAACACGGTCAACAATGGTTTCAGCCTCAATGACCCGATATCTCACCTTGGCAGTTGTGTATGCATCACACATTGGGGATCGGGTTTTTATTCCCGTGAAGAAAGTGTGAATAGAAGAAACGTGACAGGCCATGAAGGGGTTTCAGTGAGTCAGATGAAAGCGGCCAAGGATGAAGAACCACAGTGTTTGAAAAATTATCTATCGAAAGTCATTGACTAGCCTTGCCTCAACCACCAATGTCCACCATGCCTGCACTTGTCACTTGCGCACCATCTCTTGCGCAACTTCAAGCCCCGTCATCTTCTTAATCGTCGAATCAAACATGCCATGGGGCATGAATGTAGTCAGCCGCGCCAGCCAGGCCGATTCCCCCCTCCAGATGACGCTCGGCGGGCTAGCCTTGAGCAGGTCGCCCACGACTGCATCCGCCCAGTCCTGTGCCAGCGGACCCCGTCCCTCGAATTTTGTCTGCGTCATTGCCTCCTCCATCACCTTCCCGGCCGGCTCGTATAGTGACCCCTTTGGCAGATGAGTTCTGCTGGAGCCCTGCATGTTCTTGATCAAGTTGGTCCTGACCATGCCAGTCTTTAGCTCGACGACCCTGATGTTGAATGCCTCGAGCTCGAGGCGCATCGTGTCCGAGATCATGGAGAAGGCGGCCTTTGACGAGTTGTAGACGGATTGGAACGGTATCGTGGTGACCGCCGCGATGGACGTGTGGTTCACAACCATGCCCTTGGGCGACTTGAGCAGCAGAGGAAGGAATGCCTGCGTCACGGCAACGTGGGACCACACGTTTAGGTCAAAGAGCTTCTTGGCCTCTGCAATGTCCATGTCGACCACCGGCATCACGTACTGGCCGCCGGCGTTGTTGATCAGCATGTCGAGGACGGGCACGCGGCCGACGCATTCAGCGATGGAGGACTCGGACTGGACGTCGAGCGTGAGGGTCTGGATCCCCATACAAGACAGCTGCTGCATCTTTGCGGGATTCCGAGCAGTCGCGTACACGTGTAGACCGGCGTGGTGCAGGGCCATGGCGAGGGCGGCACCCATGCCGCCGTCTGAGCAGCCGGTGATGAGCACGGCTCGCTTGGGAGTCTTTTGTTCATTGGCCATGGTGGTAGAGACGAGTGTTGACGGGAAAGAGAGTTGTTGCGTTTGATGGATCGAACAACCCTTAAAGCATGAGCGGTTCCTCCCCCTGGATTCGTCAACTGGCAGCGAGCGCCATCTTGGCAAGAGATGTAAGCCAGAGTTGGGGGGCTGTATTTGACGAGAATCACCGGCGACACCGGCCGTAGCCATCGCACATTGTGATGCCGTGTCTGATGCGGCTTCTCCCAAGTTGTCCCGACTGCCTTTCGCTCGGCTGAACGTCAACCCGACTCGGGGGCACAAATGTCCCGGTCCGTAAGCCGGGTCCCAGCCTCATGTTCCACCAGAGGTGACAGTCGAGGTACAGCGTGCAGATTGGCGGTATGAGCCTCTTGGTTGCCAAGACATGCTGATTTCATCCATGCCTGTGATGCCCGAGCCTCCGAGGACTGTCAGGGGGTATAGTAGGCCCGGCCATGTCCGAGGTCGGAGGTTTCAACCAGCACACTCGGTTGGATGACAGCTCAACTTTGCTCCAGTCGGCATGAGAAGGTCCGCTATGCAGTACCGAACCGGGAGATGCACTCTGAGCTTAATTTCATCAAGGGTAGCAGAGTATCACATGTGGAGGTCCGACTCTGATCCCCGGCGCCCATCAGGTGGTCTACTCAGAGACTCAATTCAAGACGGCGCTTTTACGAATGGGAGGATCAATATTGTCTGCTTCCCGGCTCTTCTCAAGGCAATCATTGATTCATTCCCAATTCTAGCAACTGCTGAGTTATAGCACCGTCTCTCCAGTCACTGCCTAACTCTAACGCGGAGCCCATGGCTACCCTTGGCTGGTATCGGAATAATCACCTCGCTGTTTGCGACAATGTCTCTCTCGCGCGTCGTCTCATACAGCTCCAGCGTGCGTCCCTCTTGACCACGGTAGATGTCGTAGCGGTTCAGAATGGTGGCCAGCACGATGCCCATTTCCCGGCGCGCAAAGTTCTGCCTAGAGAGGGTCAGCATGGACAGCCAGACTGTTCAGGTGAAACATGCCCGACGCAGTTCCTCGAGCCGCGGGAAAATGCCAAAAAGGCTCGGCTGAGCTTTGGATTGTCGATCCACCTCTGGGGCCGAAACTCGAAAGGGTCCTCAAACACGTCTGGGTCCGTATGCGTGATGAAACCCGTCATGCTCGACACCGTGCCGGGTGGAATGACGTACGATCTGCCGCTCTGGCCGTCATGGTACGCCATCCCAGTCTCTGGGGAGATGCGAGGCATTCTCGACATGACGCCTGGGTGAAGACGAAGACCTTCCTGCATCACGGCGTTGAAGTAGGCGAGGTTCTCGAGTTCCGAGTAGGACGGCATCTTGTCCCTTTCCGCGAGCGCTGCTGTGATTTCCTCCTTTGCCTTGCTGTACTCTGCAGGATTGGCGAGCAGCTCAAACAGGATGGCACTCAGTGTGTATGCTGCAGCGTGTCATCAGCTTTGCCACCTTCAGGGGACGCAGTGGACTCACCCGTTGTGCCCTCCCCAGCGAGTCCGATCAGCTGCGCGTCATGGGCCATCCTAGCGTCGGTCTTTTCCTCCTCTGGGAGGGAGCTACCCAAGATTCCTTCAAAGATGGTGCTCTTGATCTCCTCGGGGTTCGGCGAGTTTCTGATCTTCCGGACCTGGTCAATCCACCACTGTGAAATCCCAATATGTCAGCTTCCAGGTACCTGCAGGAGATGGGCTTCACACCATTTGCTTCCCGGCCATCTCTGTCAAGTTTGGGATCAAGAGCCGCAGGCCCCAAGCTGGCATGCTGTTGACGAGCCTCATGACGATGGGAAAATGGCCAAAGACGTGAGTCAGGCCAAAGTACTTGTCGGTCGAGGAAAAGTACGCAGCACCCCAGTTCTCCTCCTCGAGGAAATGGAAGCAGTCTCCAAAGGCATAGGTGGTGATGACATCGCTCGTGTACGCCTTGAAGACAGTGTGCATGTGCAGAACCTCGCCGCCGGGCCCCTTTTCTTGATGCCATCTGGCGAGCATCCTCTCCAGCTTCTCCTTGATGATGGGCTCCACGCGGCGGATGCTCGCGATGGAGAAGAAGCCGTTGATGCCGCTGCGGCGCATCCGGTGCATGTTGTGGTCGACGGTGGCGACGATGGAGTTTGGAGCTGGCTGCGAGTCAGCCTCGATGGCAGTGAGCGGAACAACTCCAGCGCTCACTTCCCGCCCTCTGCCCAACCATGATGGGCTTGTTCGTCTTGCGCCCTCTGGACGGGTAGATGGTGTCGATAAAGTCTGGGTCGTTGAAGTGCACCTCGTTTGGGTTGATGCGTATGATGCGGCCTGCAAGTCAAGTTAGTCTACCAGAACACGCCTGCATCAGCCTATACTTGCCGTACTGTCCATGCATCCTGTTCATCTCTTTGAAGTATTGACCGCCGAGGAAGACGTCGTAGTAGATCTCGTACCAATATGTCAACGCTATACGAGATTAAACGAGTTTCCAAGCATGGCCAAGGGCGAGGCGTTTCCCTACCGGCGAGCTTCGGCCCTGGAACATGTGCCAGCGGATGTAGCGTGACTATTCCACGTTACTTTTCCCCTCGGGAAGAGAGACAGTCTGTGTCTTGCAGGCCGCACCTCGGTAGAGTCCCAGAAACAGGCCCCAGATTAGGTATCCGGTCACCAGAGAGTAAGCCGTATTCGTTGCCAGGCTCGCCGGGTCATGGTCAGCCGGTGATCCCAGCAGCCACTTTCCCATGCCATCAATAGTTGGCATTGTCGATGATTTCTCAACTCTAGAACGACAAGATATGTGGCTGAATGACAGGCATTCATCGCCATCTTCTATAGTTATAATTTCAGCAACAGCTCGGAGCATATCAGGGGCAGCCCGAGTCGCCTGACTGTGGTCGGCTCGGGAACCCAGAGATTACACTGCTCCTCGGAAGCCGGCACCACAGTCTTATAAGGCGTTGTACAAGCGCTGCGGTCAACACCATCCCTGACTCTGCAGCTAAGCATGCAAGGCTTGTGTGAAGTGACTCGAATCGTGGAACAGTAATCGAGGCTGGACTGTATTACCTAGAACACAGTAAGCTGAGTGTTCACCAATGACTGTGGCATTGTATCACGACAATTTAAAACACTTGGTACTATGATACCATGTTGGATTTCTTTGCAACAGAAACAGCAACGACGCAACTCTGCCCCAGCGTCTGGCCCCCAGGGTAATGATTTCTGAGATGCCTCAGATGTCCATCAGCCTCGGCAGAGCTGTGGCTTGGGCCTCGGCTCGATATCACGGCCACAGTCAAGGGGGCTCTGTTTTCGGGTATTGGGACAAAAGCCTTTGAATAAATATCTCGACGAGCCCAAAATCGCTCTCATTCAGCTCATCATCAGCGCCCTATCGGTCCGCCAAGTTGCTTCTGTGCTTCCATACCATAGTCCCCATCATGCGAGTGCCTGCATTCCACCGCATTGCTGCGGTGCTCCTTGCTCTGGCCACCCTTGTCTTGGCTGCTTCCGTGCCAGACAGCCGCCGCTCAAGGACGTGTCGATCCCTGCCCGGAGATGCCTCGTGGCCCAGGCGTCAGGACTGGAGCCGCCTCAACAGGACAATCGGGGGGAGGCTCATAGGCGGTGCTCCTCTGGCGGCGCCATGTCACCGGCCGACCCTCGATCTGCATCGCGATACCTGTTCGCAGCTCCGGCAGCGATGGGTGTCCACAGAGTCATAGTAAGTCACCAGTTGAAACTCGTTCTTGTCGTGATGGCTTACGCGTCTCCCAGCTACAGGGATCCCGTAAACGTCATGTCCCCGTATTGGCTCAACGACTCGTGCAGTCCGTTCCAGGGCGCATCCTCCCCGTCGTGCGATCTGGGCAACATGGCTGTCTACGCAATCAACGTGGATGGCGCACGCACCGTTGCTGCTGGGTTGAAGTTTGCCCGGGACAACAACATCCGGCTGTCCATCAAGAACACGGGACATGACTATATCGGAAGATCAAACGGACGAGGATCTCTCGCGCTGTGGACTCACAACCTCAAGAACATGACTTTCTCCACCTACAGAAGCTCTCGATACACCGGCCCTGCCCTCAAGGCCGGAGCAGGGGTCCAGTTCTTCGAGGCTTACAAGGCAGCAGCTGACAGAGGCCTGCGCGTCCTCGGAGGGTACTGTCCAACAGTCGGCATGGTCGGCGGTTACATCCAAGGCGGTGGCCATGGACCGCTCGCCGCGACGTACGGCATGGCTGCGGACAACACGCTCGAGTTTGAGGTTGTCACCGTCGACGGCCGCCACCTGGTCGCATCTCCTTCTCAGAACTCGGACCTGTATTGGGCCCTGAGCGGAGGAGGTGGTGGCACCTATGCCGTTGTCCTCTCCGTGACGGTCAAGGCTCACCGCGACGGGCGGACCGCCGGGGCAACGCTGGGGTTTGCCAATACGAACCCGGACAGGTACTGGAAAGCCGTGGGGCAGTTTCAGAAGAGACTCTTGGATCTCAATGCCATTCCCGGGCTGACCATATCCTGGGGCCTGGACAACAGGTTCTTCTCCGTTGACATGGCCACCCTCGCTGGGGGCAAGGAGTCCGACATCAAGGCCGCTCTGGCACCCTTTGTGAGAGACCTGCAGAATCTCAAGGTCCCTCTCACAAGGTACAACACGACTGAGCATGCCAGCTTCTACCGTCATTATCAGCACTTTACGTTCCCGCCAGAGATCTACGCCACAAACAGCTCGCTGGGAGGGCGGCTGATCCAGCCCTCGACTGTGCGCAGGAACCTGCCCGGGTTGATCAAGGCGTTTCGACAAATCGCAACCGACTCCATGTTTCCCGCCAACCGCATCAGTGCCATCTCGATCAACGTGACGCACGCACGCGTCGGGAACCGTCGTGGCTCCAACGCGGTGCTCCCGGCGTGGCGGGATGCTCTGTACACGCTCAACCTTGGCATCGGATTCAGCCCCGACGTCCCTCCGAGGGAGCTCCAAGCCGTGCAAGCCAGGGTGAACGAGTGGCAGGCCCTCTTCAACCCGCTGACTCCAGGTGGTGGAGGCTACATGAACGAGGCGACCTTTGACAACCCTTCTTGGAAGCGGGATTACTTTGGTTCCAACTACGAGAAGCTGCTTTCCATCAAGAAAAAGTACGATCCGGAGTTTGCTCTGTGGCAGCATACCTCTGTGGGAGCTGACGCTTACTGGGAGCTGGCGAGGGATGGAAGGCTATGCCGCATCCGCTAGGACCATGTTGTATTCTATTGTATTATTGTTAAAAGCCGGTATTACTGTAAGAAGGGAAGGGCGCTATGGAGGAATGGAAGATGGTTTGGAGGATCTTGGTTTGACTTTCCTGATTTACCTGATTTATCCTGATTTATTTATTGCATACAATCGAAGAGGCCAACCTCGTAAAGAAAGCCGATGCAGTTGCGTCTGGTCGCGGAAAGTACGGGCTCGAATGATAATATCCGTCTCGGGCTATGGACGCCTTTCTCGTTGACAGAACGATGATGGATGTCGGATCCCAGTCTCCCAGAGAAGTCACACGGGATGCTTGATGCTGACATGTTAGGCTCTGTAGATGACCATATAGCTGACGGAAACATGGAGCCTGCAGGCATCTACTCACACGTCCAAGTCATCGTCCTTGCGGGTACCACGACTCCATGGTAGTTATGAGTTCACAATCTTCAAGAGAACAAGTTGAATCTGAGATTTGGGGGGCCTATCTTCCTTGGGGCACTCTGGAGAACACAGAGGCTCAGATGCATAGACTCGGCTCGGAGACTCGTAATAAGCATATCCATCTCGTCTATCGAAAGTTGGAGAATCAAGTCACTTTCTTCTGCAGCGCCATGTCAAAAAACTCCAGCATCGCCTTGCGAATCTCGTGAGAGCCCTCCCCCGAGAGTATAGACATGTGGCCCTTCCCCTTGGCCCAGTACAGCATCTTTGGCGTCTTTAGGCTGTCAAAGACGGCCCTTTGCTCTGCCGGAGGTGACATTTGATCAAGTTCCGGGATCATCATCATGGTAGGCACGCCCTCGAGCATCTCCTCGAGCACCTCCCTTGGGCGGAACAGGGCCATCTTGTGATAGGACTGAAAGGTGATGCGGTCTCGGAAGCTGGGGTGACCACGCTCGGCCGCCGTGCTCATGAGAAGGTGCGCCTCCCTGCCGCCAGGCCCCTCGGAGCCAGCGTACCCGATGGGATTCTCCCCCTTGCTGTTGAAAGGCTGTATCATGAACGGCTCGTTGCCTCTGAGCTGAGACTGGCGATCCTTCATGAGCTGCGCAAAGGCCGTTGCCCTCTTGTCCGCCCTGATCATGCTAAAGATTGGACAGACCATCAAGATGCCGGCAACACGCCTGTCGACAGCCGCGGCCACTCCGCTCACTGTTCCGCCGAGGGACATGCCCCAAAGGAGGACTCTCTGAGGGTCCACGCTGGGAAGGCTTCTTGCGTAGGTCACGGCATCTGTTTGCTGTCAGAACCGGCCGCAGCTCACGATATCTGGACTCACCCGAGATGTCCTCGGCCATCTGCAGTGGATCAATCTGGTTTCTGGGGGACCCTCCGCTGCCTCCGATGCTCCGAGAATCATAGAGGAGCACGTTGTAGCCGGCCGAGTGGAAGGCCTCGGTGGTTTCTTCAAGGCTCATTTCCTTGACACAGTTGAACTTGTGCGTGTCAGTACGGGATGGAACGTGGACAGAAGACCTACGCCATGAGTCATCACGATGGCCGGCGCTGGCCCCTGGACTTCATAGAGCCATGCTTCGAGGGTGACGCCATCGATAGTCTTGAACTCGACTGTTCGGTGAAGCTGGGGGGGCATGGTGAGATGGGATCTCAGACTTGGCCTGAGCACTTTTCTCGTGGAAGTTCGGGTCGGAGAAGGGGGATGGATCTCATATCGAACATTCAGACTCGATCCTGATGTCACCAGGACGGACGACTGCGACCATTATCCTGAGTAACGATAATCATCCCGGGTGTAATGATTACTTTGCATTGTAATCATCTGCAGCAATGTAATTGCTTATCACCGCTTACTGCTAATCAGTGTCACGGGTCAGAACTGCCTTGAGATACGGGTCTATCATAAACCACCAGGAGGCATGTTACAGAACATCCCAGATACCTCTGACGCGTATATAGATCCTCCGAAGCAGCTCGTCTCAGCCAGCACTCAGCATCGACAACTTGTTCGATATACTCTACACCACCCACATCTCGTGACTTGGGACATTCTCCTTTCTTGGCAAACATGGCTCAGACGAACCATCAGCACCAGGAGCCCATGGCCATCGTGGGATTTGCCTGCCGTCTCCCTGGGGGCAACAACACGCCACAGAAGCTGTGGGACTTTTTGGAGCGCGGACAGGTAGCTTCGAGCGCCGTGCCAAAGACCCGGTTCAACTTTGAGGGCCACTTTGACGCATCTCTCAAGCCAAAGACCATGCGCCAGCCCGGCGGCATGTTCATCGGCGACCTCGACCCAGCCGACTTTGACGCCGGGTTCTTCGAGGTTGGCGGCGCCGAAGCCGTCGCCATGGACCCGAACCAGCGCCAGATGCTCGAGGTTGTATTCGAGGGGCTCGAGAACTCGGGGATTCCCCTCGAGAAGCTGGATAACCGTCCGGTCGGCTGCTTTGTCGGATCGTACGCTGCTGACTATGCCGACATGCAAAACAGAGACCCGGAAGATCGCCCGGCCAACAATGCACTCGGCGTCGGACGAGCCATCCTCGCCAACCGTCTCAGCCACTTCCTCAACGTCAAGGGTCCGAGTGTTACCCTCGACACGGCGTGCTCTGGAAGTCTGCAGGGCCTCGATCTTGCGTCACGCTACCTGCAGTCGGGGGACATTGAGGCGGCCATCGTCGCCACCAGCAATCTCTACATGAGCCCTGAACATCTCATCGACACGGGCAGCATCGGAAGTGCTCACTCGGTAAGTAGCTAGTCCCCTTCATTATGACCTGTGGGCTGACCGTGCTTAGCCTACTGCCCTGTGCCACACCTTTGACGTGACCGCCGATGGCTACGTCAAGGCCGAGGCCGTCAGTGCCATCATCGTGAAGCGTCTCGGGGATGCCGTCAGAGACCGTGATCCGATCCGCGGTGTCGTTCTCGGCACCGCATCAAACAGCAACGGACGAACTGCTGGCATTGCCAGTCCCAGCTCTGAAGCTCAGGCCATGGCTATCCGGGCTGCCTATGCGCGCGCCGGCATCACCGACTTTAACGGGACGACCTACCTCGAGGTATATACCACTTCCGACAAACATTGATTGAAACCCACTGACTGCTTCAATAGTGTCATGGAACTGGAACACAGGCGGGTGATCCGACCGAGGTTCGAGGCGTGGGATCTGTCTTTGCAGCCACCCGCTCAGCCGACAGGCCACTCTTGATCGGTTCGGTGAGTAGAGTCCAGTTGTATCGAAGCACAAGCTGACATGACCTCAAGGTCAAAAGCAACATTGGCCACTCTGAACCATCGGCGGGCATCTCTGGCCTTCTCAAGGTTCTCTTGTCCCTTGAGAACGGCTTCATCCCTGGCACGCCCACCTTTATCAACCCCAACCCAAAGAGTACGTCTGGACCTCCATGGTCAAGTGCATCGTTTCTAACTCCCACACTACTCAGTTGACTTTACGGGCAACAAGGTCAAGGCCTTCCGCACCGGCATCTCTTGGCCGAGGGATGCCCCCCTCAGAGCCAGCATCAACTCCTTTGGGTACGGGGGCTCGAATGCTCACACCATCGTCGAGCAGCCCAAGGCCTCTGATCGGCTGAACCACGTCTCTTCGTATCTTTCCCCCGAGGACGAGATCAGTCTGGTTGAGCAAGATGCTCCACGGCCGTCCGTCCTTGTACTGTCCGCCAACGATGCCCACTCGCTCCGCGCAGGCATCACGTCGCTCGGGGACCATCTCATCAACCCCCGTGTCAACATTGCTCTCTCCGACCTCGCTTACACGCTGTCTGAGCGGAGGACCAAGCTCTGGCATCGGGCGTTCATCACGACCCGCAACACTGAACTCGATGAGAAGCCCGGGGCCTGGGCTGTGGCCAAGAAGAGTTCTTCCGAGCCAACCTTTGGCTTTGTCTTTACAGGACAAGGTGCCCAGTGGCCTCGGATGGGCAAGGACCTTGTTCAGTTCTTCCCATGGACACGACAGATCCTCGACGAGTAAGTCCAGTGCTCTGCCTGACTGTTTCATACAAGTACCTGACCTCTATCCTCGCAGGCTGGACCAGGTCCTGCAGAGCCTTCATGACCCTCCATCATGGTCCCTGGTGAGCGAACTTACAGAGCCCCGAACCTCTGAGCATCTCCGCCAGCCCGAGTTCTCGCAACCTCTGGTCACAGCACTGCAGCTGTGCATCATCGCCGTTCTGGAGACCTGGGGAGTCGTCCCGTCTAGCGTCGTCGGCCATTCGTCTGGTGAGATTGCTGCTGCGTATACCGCCGGGCTGCTCGATCGCGCAGGTGCAATCACGGCAGCTTTCTACCGCGGCAGAGCTGCCCTCAACTGCAGGGACCAAGTTGAACGCGACGTCGGCATGTTGGCAGTAGGTCTCGGTGCCGATGCCGCCTCGGAGTTCCTGCAAGGGTACGCAGGACAGGCATGGATCGCCTGCTTCAACAGCCCCAGCAGCGTGACCGTCTCGGGCAAGGTTGCTGCCCTCGAGGCCTTGCGTCAAGATGTCACGGCTGCGGGACACTTTGCCAGGCGTCTGCAGGTGGACCTGGCATATCACTCGGAGCTGATGAGCGTCATCGGCGAAGAGTACGAGAGCCTTCTGTCTTCCACCGACATGTTTTGCCCGCTCGAGAGCAGCCAGTCAAGCGGTGTCGTCGACATGTTCTCGTCGGTTACGACATGCAAAAAGACCACGCCGACGGACGCCTTGTACTGGAAGACAAACATGGTGTCTCCTGTCCGCTTCGACGAGGCACTCAAGGCCATGCTCCAGCACAACAAGGCCCCGGACTTTGTCATCGAGATCGGTCCGTCTGGAGCTCTGGCCGGCCCCGTTTCTCAAGTCATCAAGGCTCTCCCCGCCGGTATAGGAGCAGACATGACTTACTGTGCGGCTTGGTCTCGGGGTCCAGAAGCCGGCAAGTCCCTGTTCGACATTGCCGGACGCCTCTGGGCAGCAGGGGCCCCCATCGACATGGCCCTCGTCAACGAGTACGACGGCAGGGAGCGTGCCATCATCGACCTCCCCAACTACAACTGGAACCACAGCGTCAAGTACTGGCACGAGAACGCTGCGAGCAGGGACTGGCGCTTCAGGAAGTACATTGTCCATGACCTCCTGGGGAGCAAGATCCTCGGCATCTCGTGGCACGCACCCGAGTGGCGATGTCGCCTGAATGTGGCCAACGTGCCTTTTCTCATGGACCACCGCATGGGTAAGCGCAGCAATGAATCCCTGATTCGTTCTGTAGTGACAATTGCAATGACTTGTCTTGCTGACTCTTGTAGGTGGCGATGCCATCATGCCTGGAGCTGGCTTCATCACCATGGCTCTTGAGGCCATCTACCAGAAGCATTGTGCTCTTCTCCAGCCCGATGAAGCTGCGGCGATTTCTCGCAACGATCTCTGCTACCGCTTCAGAAATGTCCGGTTCAGCAGAGCCCTCGTTCTCGAAGACGGCAAGGACGCCCTCGTCACATCCACCCTCTCTCTCGGCTCCGGCAACAAGGACTGGCACGAGTTCCGCATCTCGACGACAGAGGGGGAAGTCTCTTCGGAGCACTGCTCCGGCTTGGTCCGTATCCGGGATCCCGTTGACGAGCCAGTTCGGGGTCCGGATGCCCTGCCTCTGAAGTCGCCCCAGGCCCCCAAGCTCTGGTACAAGTGTCAGCGCGAGATAGGCATGGACTTTGGCCCTGCTTTCCAGAGGCTGATCGAGGTCGAGGCTGTCACGGGCAAGAGGGCCTGTCGCACCCTTGTATCGCTCGAGCCACCGGACGGCTTGTACGAGCCTCAGTCGTACTACCCTATTCATCCTGCGGCCCTCGACGGGTGTCTCCAGACGGTTGTGCCGTCCAACGCGTCGTGCGACCGCTCCAACGTCAAGCACGTCATGATACCCGCTCTCATCGACGACCTCATCATCAACAAGGTCCCGTCGCGGCTTCACAGGGGACGGTCCAAGGCAACTTCTGTCTACGGTGGACGCGGCCGCCGGGACCTGGCCAAGAGCTGGGTTGCAAACACGACGGTGTACGACTCTGACACGGGGCAGCTTGTGATGCAAATCACCGGCCTCAACTATACCAAGCTCGACGTGGCTCCCAAACCTGACCCTCACACGTTCCACTCTGTCGTCTGGAAGCCCGACGTCACGTTCCTTACACAGGACCAGATGATGTACTTCGCTCCGGCGGGTGGATCGAGCAGCGTCGACGCCGTCATTGATCTCGTGTCGCACAAGTGGCCGGCATTAAGAGTCCTGGAGCTCAACCTCGACGACGGGGACTCTTCCTGCCTGTGGTTCGGCGCCGGCCAGCAGTCTGCCAGGGCGGCATACTCCCAGTACACGTTTGGCTCATCCAATCCTCAGGCTCTGGTGAACCTCGGGGAGGCATTCAAAGACAGACCAAATGCCTCTTTTCACTCCATCAGTCCCAACAACATTGCTACCGGCTTGCCCACAGACGCTACCTATGACCTTCTCATCATCAAGCCATCAGAGGGACACTCTTCCACGGATGTCGAGGCCTCGGTCAAGACTTTGAGGCCATTGCTTTCTGACGACTGCTTTGCCCTAGTTGTAGAGGTCAACAAGGAGGATGACAAGTCGGTTGATTCAGACGGAGAAGCTGGGCACATCTTGGAAAGCACCATCTCGCCGCGCTCTACTGAGACGCCCGAGACATCTTCGCAGTCTTCAGACTCGTCAGTCGCACCAACCTCGAGTCCAATCAGTTCAGCCGCATGGGAAGATGGACCTGTCAAGGAGTCACGCTCCACCACAAGCTTTGACAGTTTTGAGTCCGGCATCGAAATCGCTGCTACGAGTGAAAGCCCCTGGGCTTACTTGTCACGCTCCAAAGGCAGCAGCATCACAGTTGATGGCCTTTCCCGACAGCCAGACAGTCATCTCATTGTGGCTCGTCTCTCCGACAAGACGCCAAAGGCCCTCCCTCCCTCGCTCCAGTCAACGCTAAAGGCCTCGGGATGGCACATCACCCAGCAGACCTACCCCTTCTCGAAACCCGCCAGTGGTTCAGTGGTGCTGATTCTCGATGAACTATCAGAGTCGGTCATGACCCGAGCTGATGCCAGGCAGTGGGAGGCCATCAAAACCCTCGTCTCATCAGGCAACCCCCTTCTGTGGGTGACCAAAGGAGCCCAGCACCCAGTGACGAACCCCGACAACGCAATGATACAGGGCTTGTTCCGCGTGGCTCGACAAGAGGACCCGGCGGTGAAGCTGACCATCCTGGACGTCGAGTCTAGTACCAGCCCTGCAGCGAGCTGGGCGATAGGAAAGGTGGTTGGACTACTGAGGGACAGCACCTCTGTCGAGGCAGAGTACATGGAGCGCCATGGCATAATTCACGTCCAACGGCTGATGCCGGACTCGGCTGTCAACGACTTCCGCCGCGCCCAGGAAGATGGACTGGAGCCGGTCGTCAAAGAGTTCCATGGCACCGACGTCCAGGTCCAGCTGAGGGCGGAGCGCCTGGGCACGCTGCAGAGCCTGATGTGGTGCGAGACCGAAGCCAGCCAGCCAGCCCTAGTCGGCACGGGTGACGTCGAGGTTGAGGTCATGGCCGTGGGTGTCAACTTCAAGGACGTGGCCATCACGATGGGCATCGTGCCTGACAACGAGTACAACCTCGGGTTCGAGTGCTCGGGCGTGGTCAAGAGACTGGGACCCGGAGTGACAAAGCTTCAAGTCGGCGACCGTGTCTGCATGCTCAAGGCTGGGAGCTATGCGAACCGTGTTCGAGTCTCTGTCGACCGCTGCCACGTCATTCCTGACTCGATGAGCTTCGAGGAGGCGGCCACGATTCCTTCGGTATATCTGTGCTCTCTCTACGCCATGTATCATCTCGGCGAGCTGAAGGAGGGTCAGGTGAGCATTCCCGCGCAGGGCCGTCATGACCAAGCTGACAGGGGCAGTCCGTTCTTATTCACTCGGCGACTGGCGGAGTGGGAATTGCCTGCATCCAGTTGGCTCTACACAAAAAGGCCGAGGTGAGTCCCCAGCACAGATCAAAAGGGCCAGACTTGACAGATTCCTTAGATCTATGTCACCGTGGGGACAGAGGAGAAGCGCAAGTTTCTAGAGACCAGCTTCGGCATCCCTCGCAGCCGCATGTTTTCCTCACGCGACACAAGGTTTGCGCGGGAGATGATGCGAGCCACGGGTGGCCGCGGAGTCAACGTCGTGATAAACTCCCTTATCGGCGAGCTCCTCGACGCTTCCTGGAGGATCATGGCCGACGGCGGAAACATGGTTGAGATTGGCAAGAGGGACATTGTCGACCGCAACACATTGTCCATGGAGCCGTTTGACAGGAACTGCTCCTTCAGAGCCGTGGACATGTCGTACACCAGAGACATCAAGGACTCTCTAGTTGCAGCGTGGGTTACACACCTTTGGAGTTTCCATTGCGTACTGACGAGGCTACTAGGCTCTTTGAAGAGCTGTTTGTTCTCATCGACGGCGGCCATATCAGCCCGATTCATCCCATCACCACATTTGGCTTCGACGACGTCGTCTCTGCCCTCTCGTACATCCGGAGCGGCCGACATCTCGGCAAGATCGTCATATCCAACGGAGCAAAGAACGACGTCCAGGTGCCAATACGGCCAGCCGTCCGCAGCCTCCAGCTTCAGCCTGATGTTTCGTACCTGATTGTCGGGGGGTTCAAGGGCCTATGCGGGACTCTGGCCATCCACATGGCACAGCACGGGGCTCGACACATCATCGTCCACAGCAGGACGGGCATGGCCGACGAGGCGTCCGCGAGGGTGGTGGAAAGCTGCAGGTTCTACGGATGCCAGGTTGTCGACGCCAAGGGCGATGTCGGCGATGCCGAGTTTGTAAGACGCATGTTCAAGTCGGCGAGCCCCAGGATCGCCGGCATCATCCAAGGGGCCATGGTTCTCAGGGTAAAGCAGTTCCCAGGTTGGGATTTCCGGATCGGTGCTGACACCAGAATCAACAGGACAAGCCGTTTGAGGCCATGACGCTCGACGACTACCACACGGCAATCCACGCCAAGGTCCAGGGAACATGGAACCTGCACCACGCGTCTCGGCAGGTGCAGAAGCAGCCGCTCGACTTCTTCACCATCCTGTCGAGCACTTCCGGCATCGTCGGGAACAAGGGGCAGGCCAACTACGCAGCCGCCAACACGTTCCTCGACGCCTTTTCCAGCTACCGCCACTCGCTCGGCCTCTGCGCCAGCACGGTCGACCTCGGGCTCGTCGAGGACGTGGGCTACGTTGCCGAGCAAGACTCTGGTCTCCAGGTCCGCTTCGACAAGAGACAGTGGACGCCCATCAACGAGAGCATGCTCCGCAAGATCCTGACGTGCTCCATCATGCAGCAGGATCCCGCCTGGCCGGCGGTAGGGGGGGCAGGCACCGGCCAGATGATCACTGGCGTTGGCTTTCCGCTGCCGCAGGACGGGTCGGAGCTGGCGCACGACGCCCGCTTCGGATACCTGTTCCACAGCCATGGAGGCAGCAAGCTGGGCGGCCCGGACGATGGCGACGACGGTGACCAGTCTGATCAGACGCTGAAGCAGTTCCGCCTGATGGTCAGGTCTGGAGCCGACCCGAGCGCCCTCAAGCCTGCGTGCGTTGAAGTATTGTCGGCGCAGTTCCGCAAGATCCTGCGTCTCGAGGCCGAGCCCGAACCGGGTAGGCCGCTCGTGGCATACGGCCTCGACTCTCTCTCCGCGGTCGAGCTTCGCAACTGGATCCGCATGAAGCTCGGTGCTGAGCTCACCACCCTGGACATTACCAATGCAAGTTCGCTCATTGCCCTAGGCGAAAAGGTGGTCTCCAAGCTGCAGACGGAGGCTGGTGGGAGTTGATTCAGACGATGGGCAGTGCAGCTCTCAGTGGTGGCTGATGATTGGTCAGAATGGGAAATCAAGGCCCGGGACTTGTGGCATCCGATGCACAATCCGGGTGCCTGCAGATTGTGAATCCTCACATCGGAGCCAGGAGGATTCTTGGAGGGGCAAGCTCAAACATGATGCCCCGGACAGGACAGTTAAGCGCCGTGATGCTACAGAGCTGCTACAGCCCCCAAAGAATAGGCCTGATAGCGGTGGCCGGCCCTGCCCGAAATGAAACCTCGACTCCCTCGAATCCTATGAATGATGCAACCTTGACAAGGAGGAGAATAAACTACATATCTGAGCAAGGTCGTCCCGGCCAGACACGAGGCTCAATCCAAAACATCGCCACTCTTCATATTGCTCCCACAGCATGTCAATCCTGACCGACATCCCCGGGACACTTCTGGGCCCTCTCACGACGACCTGGACGATACCCCAGAGCTGCACCGTCAACTTCCAACTGTGCTCGACCTGCTCCAGCCTTTTCCAGGGGCAAAAGTGCGTGACCGAGCTGGACCAGAGGGGGAGTCCCCTCCAAGACAACTACAGATGCTGGCCGCCTGCCGCCCGGGATGTCGACGCGCCGCAGCATCCCCTTGTGGGCTGGGGATTCTATTCTCCCGGTGTCGTGTGCCCGTCTGGCTACACGTCGGCTTGCACGGCCGTGTACGAGGAGCAGCTAGGGTGGGATAACCAGTTCCTCCTACGGCCCGGCGAGACAGCCGTGGGGTGTTGCCCAGGGTACGTTGTCTTGGGTCATGTCTTTGATTCATTCTGTCTATTGACAGCGCTGTTTAGGGGCTTTTCTTGCACGAATTCCAACGGCAACAAATGCGTGGCCACGGCAACGACGACGATGGACGCTCCAACTGCAGAGTGCTCAGGAACCGACATGTTTGGATCCAAGCTCGCAACACTGACGCCCGACATCGTCACTTGGACAAACTCGGACCACTCGGAGCTCGTGCCTGTGGAGCGCACCATGACACTCTTTGCACCCCTATTCCAG
>JABFEP010000441.1:0-30972 GCA_013618265.1 Fusarium albidum
AAAGAGACGGTTCCATTTGGCGGGGGGGCGGGCGGAAGAGTCTCTATTGAGCTCTCCGTCATTGAGGGCTTATTGATACCCCGATCGGGAAAGTGGAATAAGCAGGGGTAGAACACACGCTGTATATAAAAAACAACAACAATAACCAAAAAAAAAGAGAACCCACCACGGCACACGGAGGAGATGGAGGCGCTGAGGTTTAAGCCGCAGAACTACTGCAGCGAGGGCGAGACTGTCACTTTTGGGGGCGGGCCATGACTTTTTTTCATGCTGGTGATAGATGGTGATGGCAGACGTGAGGAGACTGCAGACTGCAGACTACAGAGAGTTGATCAACACACATGCATGGGAATTATGGAGTAGTACACGTTTGAGGGCAAGCACATCTGGCCCTTGAATTCGAACGACAAGCCCAAAGATGGCTGAGGCGGGCTGAAAAAGGTCATGTCTTGGGTTGCAAAACCAGCTGAACAAGTAAACGGCCGAGGTCTCGTCGGGTTTCTTATTGAGATCGTAATACCGGGGTGCATGCATCTATCCGCTCACCGCGGCTTGTGCAATCCTCACCCCGGGGCTGTTTCAACTCAATCAACTGACTCACTACCGGTATGCGTGCGCCCGCCATGCGGCTCGGTGCACGGTTCTTGTTCTTGTGCAATGGAAAGGGTCCGACAAGGGGCCAGCCAATCAGGCCACGCATTGAAGTGGTTCCCCTTAATCTCGAGGTGTACGTACCCTATCGCGTCTCAGCCGGGCCTGGACGCGACGACTTGGAGCTAGCTGATTTTTCCCCGACTCTTTCATGATAGCAGTCCAAGTCGAGATCCATCACCTCAAGCTCTGACTATCACACCCCCCCAGCCTCAAACGCCCAATCTTCCCAAACAGACCTCCCATCTTCCGCAGCAGCAACAATGTCCTTCTCCCTCCTCCGCCGCGCCGCCGTCGCCCCGGCCTCGAGCCTCCGCGCCTTCAGCACCACCTCCCCTCGCTCTCTGGCCCGCATCACCATCATCGGCAACCTCGCCGACTCCCCTGAGCTGCACTCTACCAGCAACGGCCGCGAGGTCGTCCGCTACGCCGTTGCCAGCAACAGCGGCCCCCGCGACAACCGCAAGACCAGCTGGTTCAGGGTCACCAGCTTCGTCGAGGGCCCAGGCCGTGACTTCCTCATGAGCCTTCCCAAGGGGTACGTCCGCCAACGAGAATTGATACACCATCATTTGAATCAAGCGTGTGTGTGCGCGCGCGCGCGCGGATTCGCTGTGCTGACCTTTTTGATGCAGTGCTACCATCTTTCTCGAGGGTGATGCTACCAACACCACCTACACCGACGGCCAGGGCCAGACCCGCTCCAGTTTCAGCGTCATTCAGCGTGAGTTCCCCCGGATTCGTCGTCTTCTGATCGATCAGCCGTCTCTAACTCGATGCAAGGCGGCTCCCTCGAGGTCCTCCGACGCCCCCAGGCTCCTGAGCAAGGCGAGTAGGCACCTTGCTCTTGACCACCTAGCTTTCCGTGGAAGCATGGATTCGCGATGCCCATAATCTTTGTCACTTCTCTCCTCTCTACGAAGGACGGTTTCGTTTGTCGCATGTCTTGAGTGCGTGAGAAGTAATGTACGACGAGACTTGTACACAGCTGTCGGGGGGGTTGTATGATACCACGATGCAATATACCAGTTGTCCACAAACGCCGTCTTCGGTTCACCAAACCACACGTGCCCGCCATCGCAAAGCGCATGCAAATCCTGTTTAGAATTCAATACTCGGCTGTGAAATACACGTAATTTTCCGCTTTGCCAACCCATCAACCCCATGATATTGCCAGCTTAACCATGCCGTCGCGTCTGTCCCATCCAAGCCCAACATGTGCTCCACATGCTCCGCGGAAGGCCGTCAGACACCGTCATCTGTCTCCATGTCCATAACCTTGCTGTCATACAGTTGACCCTCCGGTCGTGTTAGCGTTCCTCGGCCACTCACCGTAGACGCAAAACTCACGTAGACGCAAAATCGTCGTACCAAGAAGATTGCATGCAAAGCCCAGCGGAAAGCCGTCATAGTTCTCACTTGCCTCCACCCTAATCCACGTGGTGCCGGATACGTCGAAGTGGTCCATGTCATCCATCAAGGTATCTTGGATAGCTGGAGGCTTTGGAGCTTGGAGAGGCGTTGGGCGTGACGCACCCTGTGGAAGCCCGCGGCGTGCCACTTCGGCATAGGTTGGGCTTTGAGAGTTGGTTGGGGCCACCGCTGACATGATTGGAAAGATAGAAAGAAGAAATACAAAAGAGTGATATGTGGGAGGGGTAGGAGATCTGGGAGGTTCAGGATGGATGTTCTTGTTGCCAGTGCCTAAGTTGTGATAGAAGTGATACTTCGCAGGATGATGAAGGTGGAAGACTCATGGACCAAGGAGGAGATGAATGATGTCTTTAAATGGACGAGTCTGAGTGAGGGGTCTAAACGATGGAAGGCACAAACCATCATTGCTCGAATTCATCTGATGGCAAGGAATTAGGGGATGAAGAACTAAGGGTCGGGTCTGGAGGTGTGGCAGGATCAACCAAGCAAGCAGCCTGGAGTCTATGAAGGTCTATTCATTCGTTGGATGCATCTAGAGCAGGAGAGCAACCTCGATGCTCGAACAGCGAGCCAAAAGTCCACCTCGGGAAGCAGGGCCTGCTTAGGTACCTGCCTTGATTCATCCGAAATTGAACCCTGCAGAGTAGGAGCGGCTCATACTAGAGCGCAGCTGTCCATGCACCCAAAGCCAGCCGCGACCCCTCCCTCTTCGCTCTTGTCGCCCTTTGTCCGCAGCAAGTACCCAGCCTCCTCGTTCTGGTGGATTTCCCCAGTGCCCTGATCCCAGACGCAGGTGCCGTAGATGCCCAGCTCGCAGATGACGCCGCCCTGCTCCAGGCTTCCGTTGCGGAGGATCACGTTGGAGACTGGGGGGGGAGTTATCAGCTCCATCAGGATGTACGAGCCCCAGTGAGACTCTGGGATCGACTCGAGGAAGTCGGGGATGGCGCCCCGGTAGATGTTGTTGCCGCCTCCTTCGCGCTGCGGCTTCAGCACGTAGGCCTGGCACTCCTGGGGGTCGAGGGCCTTCTTGCGGGCCTCGAGGCCGGCGTCGCTCGTGTCCATGGGGTAGATGTTTGTAAAAGTGCGCCAGAGCTCGGCCGCAACATCTGTGTCATCTCGGATGAACTTTCCGAGGGCCGATGGCGCAGACGCCGGGCGTGGTGTGGCCAGGATCTGCTGCACCTTCTTCGTCCCCGCCAGCTGGGTCAGGACGGTGGGACACTTGATGGCGTTGGACCGTTCGAGGTGGTACCGCGCCTCCCAGGCTTGCTGATCTGGGTAGTCCGAGGGCCCGTATCCCGACCGCATGTAGATGACGGCAACCTCGTACACCCTGGACGGGTTTCGCGGGAGGTGGTACAGCAGCTGTCGTTTCGGGGTGTCTGCGATCTTGGTGTGCTTCAGAATGTTGGCATATGGCAGCCTGAAGACGGGCACAGGCGCCGATGCGTTGGTGATCTGATACTCCAGGTGTCGCTGGTCAAAGACGTTGCGCTCGTCACCCTGTACGAGGAAGATGACGCATTTCCGGAGACCGAGCTCGGACTTGGGATAGGCATGATAAGCTGCCTCGATGCCGGCTGCCAAGCCACGGGTGCTGGTATTGCCAGGCAGGTCAAGTGAGCCCTCAGCAATGGCCTTGTCCAGCAGCGGGTATTCCGTTGCCGCGAGGTACCTGGAGGAGATGTGAGAAACAGCTGTCCGCTTGCATCAATGTTGGTTGAGGGGTTGCGCACTTGTGGAGCTGGGATGTGTAGGTCGAGAGGCCACCGAAGGAGGACGCAATGGTGTTGAACTCGACTTGCTTGACCTGCAACGAAGGGGGCGAAGCATGGGTATCCTGATGGACCATGTAGTCTGACCTGAACAGGCCGAGAGACAACGGCTACGACCTCGTCAGTGCTCAAGTACTCAGCCAGCATATCCATCGCCTAGAACAACTCACCTGGGTATATCCCTCAGCCTTGACTCTGAGATGGACATCCCAGAGGTTGCGGATAAACTCGTCGCCGTCTGCAACCCTTGGAAAACAGTTTAGAATAGGGGAAACGCGCTAGATAGGCAGGGGAGGGGGGCCGGCGGCCTACTCTTTGACAACCCGGGCTAGAAACTCCTCGTCCCGGCTCACAGAGGCATACAGCTCGTTGTAAGTCTTTTGCACCACCTTGCCCTGCTCGAAGCACTGCTTCGGGAACGGGCTGGGAAACAGCGTCACGGGGACGTTGACGGCGGTAATTCCCTTGGGGTCTGCCTCGGTGGCGATGACGGCCGGCGGAGGTCTCACGGCGAGGCCATTGCCTATCGACCAGTCCTTGACTGTCTCGACCAGGGCCTCTTTTTCCTGGGCCGTGAGGGTTGGTGGGTATGCCCCGCTCGTCAGAGAAGCCATGATGAGGAGCAAAGACTGAAAAGTAGGTATCAGCGGGATCTACTTGGAGGTGACCTCAAAGGCCGTTAGGTGTCGGGTGAAGACTTTCCGTCCCAAGCAAAATGATGACGGCGCTCGCTCTGCCTACTAACTAAGTTACGTACCTTGGCAGTTAGAAGCCTTTTGCTTGCGTGATGGGGATGCGCAGCGTCGAAACCGGGGCGGCTTAATAATTCATTCAAGTGGGTGCTTCTAGACACTATCCGTCCAACCTGGAAGTTACCTACCTAACTACCTACCTACAACCTACTGCTTGAGAAAGGCAGCTTGCGCTAGCGTGGAAACGTACAGTCGACGATTGGCCAGGACGCTTGCATTCCGTAGTCGACAGACAAAACATGCATTCAAATATGTATGGCGGATAGTTGCAGTAGAACAGCACACTCAAGAACAAGAATCTATCTTATGTGCAAAGCTTCAACCGGTCCGGAGCAGTTGCTCTGCGTGGGATCTTAAAACTTGGAGGGCATGTTGGCTGAGCAAGAGCGGCGGCAGGCTAACCAACAGTCCCGCCCGCCTTAGTAGGTTGTCGCCGGAATTGAGGGTACTTTCTGGTCACGTGAACTCCTATCGGTGCCCCGCCGATCGCCGCTCCACAGAGGTACCTCTAGCACCCCGTGTCATGCAACGACGCGCTTCGCAGGCTTCGAAAACGTGCCCAAGAGTTTCGAGCATCAAAGCACCGCATCTTGGTGCCAAATTTTGTACTTTAATTGTCATTTTCCCGCTCAAGCAATCCGGAGCGAGCCCTTTGATCTCGCCACATCTTCAGCGCCTGTTTGCGAAATCGCGTGCCGTCGCTCATCTCGCCGCTCCAAGCTAGGAGCGCTGAACGGTTAACGCGACAGACGCCCACCTGTTTGGCCTGCGCAGTCTGGGCCAGGCTTCCTCTGCGCAGCCAGCCGACGGCTATGCAACTTTCTGCCCGCTTCGATCTCTTTGGCTGGGCCTATGCTTGGCAGACCTAGCAGCCTGGCTCATGTTCCCGAATAGCCCTCCCAGAAGCCCGCTTCTCGTTTGCTGAGCGCCTTCGCCTTTCCTAGGTATTTATTCTTGTATTTATTCTTGTGCACGCTCTCCTCAAAGTCTGAGCCAGAAACTAATTTTCACACAGACCGAACACATACTGTTGTGTTCAAATCACTCGCCGCTAAATGGATAGTGGCGTCCAGGGAGACGACCCTTTCTTCTGGGGCGTAGACGAAGTTATCCAGGGACTCGGCAACCTCAGCGCTCCTGGGCGATCGTGGGGTCCAGCCTCGCTCGCGGCTCAAGTCCGAGAGCACGAGCTTGACGGCAGGACTCTTCTCACGTACGATGAGCTGTATTCACGCCAGGAGTTGATGCAGAGCTTGGGCATCCAGCTCGCTCGTCACAAAGCCATTATCGCAGAGGGCATTATCGACCTTCGCTCAAGGAGCCGAGCGTATCGGCAATGGTGGCACGATTTCAAGCGCAAGAGGTCTGGCTATCTTGACCCGGACGAGACGGAAGCACCGATTCACGAGGCTGCGCCGCAGTTCGTCCCAACCTTGCCCGACGGGCACCACCAGAGCCCAGACCCACGGCCGCTCACAGCTCAAGTCAACGGGGAGGCAGCCAAAACGCATTCTCCGGTCAATCCTACCGCAATAGTCGGGACCCCCGAACCCCCTAAACATCAAGGCGTGAATGAAGGCTGGCCTCAGCCTGAACCACTGCCTGCCCATGTTCTTGTCCACGACACTGCCGAACCAACGCAGGACCATGATAGCACCGAGAGGCCTGCCAAGCGGCTGAAACGAGTTGCCCCCACGACTTTAGAAAGTAGGCCTCGCAACATTTCTGCAGCTTTCATCCCTACCCAGGCAGACGTCATCAGTTTCGGCAAAGAACTCAAGCAGGTCAGCACACAAGCGTTTCCTTGGGATGACGCCTCGCAGTATGCCTATATTGGGGATGGAAGTCTCACGGCCGCCAACGTCAAGTCATCCGCAGGGTCTCTCAGCTCGGCGCTTATGGAATTAGACGACGACACATTCGTGGTGCCTGCCCGGCGGAACATGCCACCTGCGTCCAGGATGATAGTGAACAAGTTGACTAAGCAACTCTTCATCGAGAACAACCATGGGCGGACAAGACAGGGGAGGTCAAGTAGCCCCGAGTCTGACATGATCTATCGTCTATCCGATCTTGGAGATGATGATCTTGACGAAGAAACACTGAAGGAGATGGAGGATGAACGCCAAGAAAAAGAGAGGCGAGAGTCCCTTCGGAAGGCTCTCTCGAAAGGCCTCATCCTCACCAACGAGCAAGTCGACGAGATCTTGGATGAGACCGTTCTCGCCATGACAGAGGCCTGGGAAAAGACCAAGCTGCCAAAGTATGAGCGAAGAGCATACCATATATGGCACACAGCTCGCCGCACGGGGAGCAAGAGGCAGCAGATCTTTTACGCTCATCAGCAGGCTGCCCTTCTCAGCGACCGCATCAGGAAGATCCGTCGAGAGATTCTTGCGAACGAATGGCAAAAAGAGGCTCACGTCCGAGACCAAGCCAAAAGTCTTCAGCTTAGCGTTGAGGACAAGCTATACCAGACATGGCTGGTGAATGTGCTCGAATCCTCACGTCCACCTCCCAAGCCCCAAGCCGCTCCTCGGCCAAAACGCGCCGTCGTGCAACAGGACGAAGATCCTCCGGAGGAGGAAATTCTCACCAGCTCTGACGAAGATGATATCATGGGACATGATGATTTCATCGTCGCCGATGATGATCCTGCCCCGGGTGGTGACCCAATGGACGTCGTCCGAGGATCTCCCCCCGCGGCTTTGGACTCGCCGTCACAACCTCTCAAAGAAGAACCCCCGGTGTCCCCGGTGTACCCGGCATCTCTGGCGTCTGGCGACTACATTGATCTGACTCAACTCGATTCGATGCCCCCTTCGCCTGTGGGTGATGAAAGACCGGCCTTCATCGACTTGACCAATTCAACCGACTCTCCTCACCTAAGCCCCCAGAAGGGCAGCCGCCCTCCTGATGCCATCTCGAAAACGGTGTCATCCTCGATTGACAACGAGACGGTCGTTCCCCCAGCAATCGAATCGCTGGGCGACATAGAAAACATTCGGGCCATATCACCTAGGAAGTGGGTGAAAGCAAATGACCGGTGGAGATTGTTGATCTGCCTTCTATGGAACCTCGAGCATTCCCGAAGGAGGGCACTTCTGGACCTCGTCCAGTCTCAGGATCCTGATGCAGTTTGGGACGAGACCGCTGAGCTATTCTTCTTCAAAACCGAGCTGATGAACCCGGAGCAATTAACGCCGGGAGACCGAAATACCGTTGCATTTGACCTCGTTCGACTTTTCCGCTGCTTCTCACAGTGTAAGAACTGTCCAGAGAGCTTTGTCAATGGGATCAATTTTAGAAAGTTGAAGAAGAAGCTCCAGCGGGCACGTGAGAAATGGTTCGATCCCTTTTGCAAGTTCATTAAGGAGCTTGCCCCAGAATTTCCTCTCGACAGCCAGATCTACAGAGTGAACATCTTCAACGACATGCTTCAAGGCGAGCTGGATGGTGAGCTGGACGATCCAGACGATCTCGACGAGGACGGAGAAGACGAGGACCAAGAGGACGGGGATCCCGCCAGGTCCAAAAACCGAAGAGTGCCAAAAGAAATCATCCAAAACAAGGCGGCGCTAGATCTCAGAGACCGGGAACACCAAAGAGTACTGGAACAAGAAGCTCGCAGGCAGCAGCTGCGAGATACTCTTGCCTCATACGATGAGATGCCGCGTGAGAGGGCCCGACTGATCGTCAACGAAAGCAAGGAAGAAGACCAAAATTTGATCTACATCAATGAAGACATTGCCCCGCGCATCAAGGACCACCAGATTGATGGCGTTCGCTTCCTATGGAATCAAATCGTACTCGACTCTAGCGTTCGACAAGGCTGTCTACTTGCTCACACGATGGGCTTGGGAAAGACGATGCAAGTCATCAGCTTTCTCGTCGCCATCGCAGAAGCCGCGGCGTCTCACGATCCATCCATAGTGGCCCAGGTGCCCGAAGACCTGCGAAAGTCTCAGACTTTGGTACTTTGCCCACCAATGATGGTGCAAAACTGGATGGATGAATTCCTCATGTGGACGCCGAGCGGCACCCTGGGAGAACTTCGAAAGGTTGTGTCCGAAATGCCACCGGAGGAGAGAAGTGCAATCGTTAGAGCGTGGGCTTCTGGTGGAGGCGTTCTGCTGATAGGCTTCAACATGTTTACAAAGCTTTTATCCAAAGACGACATGACCAGCCTGCTCACCGACACCCCAGCCCTTGTCGTCGTTGATGAAGCACACCACATGAAGAACCCAAAGACGCTGATCCACCAAGCAGCCGCAAAATTCAGGACAAAGGCCCGTGTTGCGCTCACGGGCTCACCTCTGGCCAACAACGTGCTCGAGTATCAAGCCATGATCAACTGGGTTGCGCCGAACTTCTTGGGGCCCTTGGACGAGTTCCAAAAAATCTACGCCAATCCGGTCGAACAAGGCCTTTACCACGACAGCTCGGCTTACGAAAAAAGACGAGCACTGAAAACATTGCAAGCGCTCAAGCAGATGGTCGCGCCCATCGTTCAACGACGGACAATCGCAGCAATCAAAGCCGACTTGCCGCCCAAGTTTGAATTCATCCTCTTCGTTGCGCCCACTGAGCTTCAGAAAAAGCTGTACGAACTCCATCTCTCTGGGTTTGACCCCTCGAAGCTCGAGTCCAAGGCAGGAATGTTTGCCATGGTCAATCAACTAGGGTTGATTTGCAGCCATCCCAAATGTTACCAGATGAAGGCCATGGAAGTCCGATCAGGCGTCTCTTCCAAGAAGAGCAGGGACAAGGTCGAAGAGTCTGTGGACTCGTTGTTCCCTAAAAGCGTCATACCGGAGTCGTTGAAATTGCTCAGTGTGCCCGATCTGGGCTTTCCTTCATTTTCTTGGAAGACAGAGCTGCTAACAATAATCCTGGACGAAGCGCGCAAGCTCGGAGACAAAGTCCTCGTCTTCAGCCAGTCTATAATGACGCTAGATTATCTGGAGTCGATGTGCCGGATGCAGAAACGAAACGTATGCCGCTTAGATGGAACGACTCGAGTTCAGGACCGCCAGCGGATGATCAAATCATTCAACTCGGGCAACAAGGAGGTGTACTTGATCTCTACAAAGGCCGGAGGCGTCGGTCTCAACATCCAGGGGGCAAACAGGGTTGTCATCTTTGACCTCAAGTGGAATCCGCAGGACGTCCAGCAGGCAGTAGGGCGTGCTTATCGCATTGGACAGAAGAAGCCCGTTTTCGTATACCGGTTCATGGTGGCTGGTACTTTTGAGGAGGACCTGAACAACAAGCACGTCTTCAAGATGCAGTTGGCGTCTCGGGTCGTCGATGAGAAGAATCCGGTTAGCTGGTCGAAACGCAGGGGCAAGCTCCTGGCGCCCATCAAGTCAGCCCCGCCCAGTGATCTTGGCCCCTTCCTTCAGAAGGACACGATCTTGGACAAGCTTATCTGCGCCAGGGAGAAGGGCGAAGCGATTAGATCCATTGTTTCCATGGATACTTTCGAGGAGGAGGATCTGGATGTGTCCTTGACGGCCGAGGAGCGGAAGGAGGTGGACCATATGATCAACTTGAACAACCTCCGCGCCACCAATCCGGCGGAATACCAAAGGGCAAAAGATCAGGTAGGCTTGTTCCAGCAGTCGCCGATTCCAATGTCCCTACAGTCCTCCTCCCACCGGCCGGTATTTCAATCTTTTAATGGGACATTCGATATACCCGGTCGTGTGGATGAGCATTTCCCTCGGACAGCGCAACAATCTGGGCTGGCAACCTTGCAAGCAAACGGGCATCTTGACGTCGAACAATCATCTGTGAGCTTCTCCCCCCCAAATCTTCCTCTCGTTGATTACGACACTAATTCTTGTCCCAAGGCCGCCGGATCCTCAAGCCAGCTCCCGAATCTTGCCCCAGGTCCAGTGCCAATGCCTCTGGCTGGTGCTAACACATTCTTCGGAGAGCACTCGCGATCAGTACCATCCCAGGCCTCGGTTTCTGTCCCTGTACCCGCTGTTGCGGTAAATGCTACGGCGGACGAGCTCCCAAAGTCACCACCGCGTCCGGGTCCGGGAACGCAGGGCAGCATCTTTAAGGGAGGTGGGGCCTTCAGCATGGCACAAATACCAGCCAAGGTAGAGTTTGAGAAGCATCTTAGGGAGAGGGTTCAAAACTTGCAGCAGCGTCGTGTGCCACGGACAGAAGGAGTTCCGGGACAGATGGCCAGGGATCTGACAGAAAAGGTGCATGCTGTCCGCAAAGGGGGCGCATTTGGAGCCTTGCCCGACACTCAACACTGGAAGCACCTGGACGAGCTGCTGGTGCACGACAAATTTGTGATTGCCATCATTGCCGGTCACCTGTCGCCCAAATACGTTGCTCTAGCACAGAAAGATGAGCTAGGGAAACGGGTTCAGACGATCAACGGACTCGAAGAAGGGGACATTCCGGTCCTAGCTGACACGAGAATCAACGCGCCGGATCCGAATGTATGAGGCCACGCAGTCCCAACCCACAAGAACTTGTTGGTTTTTCGAGACGAGTGTTGACTGACTTGTTGTTGACTCAAGAACCTACAAAACATTCGACGGAGCACGAATGTCAACGACAGCAGGCCCCTGGCCAGAGATGATATGAAAGTTATGCGGGAAGCAGCGGACAATAGGAAACACCGCGCCTTCCGCCTGCCACGGTGGGCAAACCGGGCACTTCACGAGCAGCAGCAGCGGGCCTCCCCTGCGACGGAAGCGCCAGAGCCATCGGGAACCCAACACGCCGGGCCATGAAAGCGACGGCGCACTGAGGCTTGGGCCACCAAGGCGGCGAGGTCTTGGTTATCAAGCCGACCAGGGAGAGATGATGGGGTCGGGTATTGATGGAGAGGGCCAGGAGTGGGAAGGGATTACAAAGGCGTTTACGGCATGTCATTTGAGCCCAGAGATACCCATTTTGCAGGTTGATTTTCTGCTTGGAGGTGGATGAGGATGGATGAACATGAGGCTGGAGCCTGGATTATTCAGCAATGTATAATCAGGACAACAACTGCAAAAGAGTACTTTGACACGTCACATCTAACATGGCTGTTCTAGTCAAAGGAAGCATAGCGTTGTCCCGAATCGATCGAGGTCTGATGGCCCACGGAGTTGTCGTTGGCAAGATGGGGCGCCAACGAGCCAGCTTTGGCATTCGGCGAGTGATACGGGGACGTCAGACGGACGGGGAAGAAATGAGTGGCAGGCATCGGGTTATGCCGCTTGAGCCATATCCTATACAACTCCTCTCGGTCGGCTATATTCTTCTGTCACAGGTGGAGGAAAATGGAGCTAGTTATTGACCAAACCTGTGGAGACCTTGATGAATCGTACGAGAGGTCAAAGGCAAGTTTCGAAGGGCATTTAGAGTCGCGCCCTATCACGACAAGGAAGTCTTTTTTTTTTCTAAGTAGGGAGAATAGAACATCGCAAGCCCGATGCCGGAAGTCTTGACCCTCTTGATCAGGAAGAGCTGGTTGACAACCCTCGACAAGCTCCTCAATAGCCTGAGCCAATGGGCGAGATGCTTCGGAATCGGCGCGTGAATCGGAAGTGGAGAAAACCTTCACAGCGGTTTCTGGTCCTGACTCCTCCCGAGGCATGGAAGGAAGCGAGGGCCCGTGGAAGAAAATCAATTGGACCAATCATGAGCGAGGTATTTCTTTCTCCCGCGCTCATGCTCGTGGGCGTCTCGTCTCTGGTCTCTGGTTCAGTGAGAAGTCTGACTCGGCCCTGTCCGTGGCATTCCACACACCTTTGCTTTTTCTAAACTGCATGTAACCTGCGCCCTCGATGTGGATGCGTCTGACCGAATATTTCTGCTCTTGCGTCGCGCGTTTATTGAGAGGATGGCCCTTCTGCATTGACCGTTGAGCGTATCGAGCGATTATGTTTTTCGTAGTGATCGCGTCCGCGTGGCTGAGCGTGCCGGTAGACCTACCTCACGTATTCAGTGTCCAAGGTACAAGGACAAGCCCGCAATCCCCACAGCTCGAAGCTCAGTGAACACTGAAACCCCGGCGGGGTTCCATCGGCAACGGCAGAGCAGAACGTGTCTACCGAGTACCTGAGACTTGCCTTGCCTTGCCTGAATGGGGCAAAGGGCGCGGAGTTGCTTGTGAGAGAAGTGGAAGGAAAGGACGGAACCGAAACGGACGGATTTTATGGGTCAGACGCCGTCCTCCCGAACCGCCGATTCATTACCACAATCCCTCTTCTTCCTCCTCTACCGCCTCTTCTCTTCCCTCTCTCTCCTTTTTCTCCCTCCTGACAACTACCTACATCTCCCACCATACAATCACCTTCATAAGAAGAGCGCAATTGCTTTGGCTTTCGTCTCGCCTGTTCATCTTCGAACACGTGCGCGACCAAGTGTAAGCCTCCGTCGCTTTTTTTTTTTTTTTTTTGGCTTGCATTGCCCCTCCTGAATCAATACATCCATCAACTTGAACTCTGCCCCTCCGGTTCGCTGTGCACTCCGAAGAGGCTGTCCTGCCAATTTCAAACCGGCAACAATGGATGCCGTCCTTCGCCAGTCCAAGGCCATGTGCCCCTTTCTGAAGAAGGCCTCGCCCGCCACCCTGCGCGCCTTGTCCACCACGGCTCGCCCCCAGGCCATCAACGCCCTCGCTCCGGCTTCGCCCTGTGGCGGCACCATGTCCAAGCTGCAGCTGCTTGGCCAGCGATGCCCCGTCATGGGCAAGGCCATGGCTGTTCAGACGGCCAAGCACCGCGCTGCTGCCTCTGTTCGTGCCTTCTCCGGCCACTCCAAGACTGGCAAGGCCAAGATTCACACCAGCCGCAACCAGGAGGCCCGCGCCGTCGACCGCCCTCTCTTTGAGGGCCGTGACAACGGTATGTCTTTTTACTGCCGTCAGCAACACTGACAATCCTCGTTCTTTTTTTAACCCAATTGACCATTTGCTGACACTTGAAAACCAGCTCCCCTCCCTCCTGGCGTCCAGTCGAACCGAAATGCCACTTCGGCATCTCCCGCCGCTGCCGCCGGTTTCCACTCCCCTGGCAAATTCAACTACGAAGCCTTCTACAATGCCGAGCTCGACAAGAAGCATAAGGACAAGTCGTACCGCTATTTCAACAACATCAATCGCCTGGCCAAGGAATTCCCCCGCGCCCACATGTCCGACAAGGAGGACCGAGTTACCGTTTGGTGCGCCAACGATTACCTGGGCATGGGTCGCAACCCTCAGGTCTTGAACAAGATGCACGAGACTCTAGAGGAGTACGGCGCTGGTGCTGGTGGAACTCGAAACATTTCTGGCCACAACCGGCACGCCGTCGAGCTTGAAGGTACTTTGGCCAAGCTCCACGCCCAGGAGGCGGCTCTCGTTTTCAGTTCTTGCTATGTTGCCAACGACGCCACTCTGGCCACCCTTGGCAGCAAGATGCCCGACTGCGTAATCCTCTCGGATAGCTTGAACCACGCTTCCATGATTCAGGGAATCCGCCACTCTGGCACCAAGAAGATTGTCTTCAAGCACAATGACGTCCAGGACCTCGAGGCCAAGCTGGCGTCGCTGCCCCTCCATGTGCCCAAGATCATCGCGTTTGAGTCTGTCTACAGCATGTGCGGCTCCATCGGCCCAATTGAGGAGATTTGTGACCTTGCCGACAAGTACGGAGCCATTACCTTCCTCGACGAAGTCCATGCTGTCGGTATGTACGGACCTCACGGTGCTGGCGTCGCTGAGCACCTAGACTGGGAGGCGCACGTCAAGGGCGCACCTCGTGGAACCATCATGGACCGAATCGACATCATTACTGGAACTTTGGGCAAGGCGTATGGTTGCGTTGGTGGATACATCGCCGGCAGTGCCAAGCTTATTGACATGATCCGCTCTCTGGCACCCGGCTTCATCTTCACCACCTCGCTGCCGCCTGCGACCATGGCCGGCGCTAAGACCTCGATTGAGTACCAGATGGACTACGATGGCGACCGCCGACTCCAGCAGCTTCACACTCGCGCTGTCAAGGAGGCCATGAACGCGCGCGACATCCCTGTTATTCCCAACCCGTCCCACATCGTCCCTATCCTCGTCGGAAACGCGGAGACTGCCAAGGCGGCTTCCGATATGCTTCTCAACGACTACCGAATCTATGTGCAGTCAATCAATTACCCCACGGTCCCTGTCGGCCAGGAGCGACTCCGCATCACCCCTACCCCTGGTCACACTAAGGAGTACCGAGATCAGCTCGTCCGGGCAGTTGACGAGATCTGGACTCGCCTGAACATCAAGCGAACCTCTGATTGGGCCGCCGAGGGCGGCTTCATCGGCGTCGGCGAGGAGGGTAGCATTGAGGAGCCCCTTTGGACCGACAAGCAACTCAACGTCGAGCAGGCCACCAAGGAGATCAACGCCACCGGTCGCGCGGCCAACGGTATTACCGAGGCGCTCCTTGAGCTCGAGTCCAAGCAGGCGTCTGAGGCTGCCGTCGCCGCCTAAGCGGTAGGAAATGGGCAGCTGCTGCTACGCGTTGCGTTCACTGGTGAATGAGCCGCAACAATCAAGTTCCTTTCTACCAAACAACCTATTTTGAGAGATATCTATTGCAATCTATGCCTGGCTTGTCAGGATACGAGAATTGAATACTTTCTGTCCATTGCCACGAACGTGGTGTACATGGCACATCGACACAAAATATGTTCCCAAGGCTGCGTGACTGTCCATTTCTATTGTGCCCCAGTCATGCGAATGGTGTTTTCGTGGTTGAGATTGGACTGATGCTCAGTTTGGTTGAGCGGAGCGGGGAAACATTTTACCGAAGACTGCCAGTGGACTGGATCGGAGTCTCACAGTCCCCGTTCAACCGGAGGGTCGGCGCAATTTGGGCGCTCCGCCTCCGTTTCTACCCCAGAACCCTTGCAGTTTATACTGAGAGCAGGCAGTTCAATCGGCGCCCGCGGCCGGAAGTTTAAGTGTAAGTCCAGTCTGTCCGTTTCGAGAATGTCGTCGCCGTTCCTACTCCGTGTCCTTCACAAAACACCATCGCTGTCGTCGAACGGATGAGATAATATGACAAGATGAATCCCGGCATCGCTGAGCCCAAGAACAAGGGCCCCAAGGCCTGCACGACATGCGCCAAGGCAAAGGCGAGATGCGCCCCTGGACCTGGAGGGAGCCTCACATGCGATAGGTAAGCGACCATGATTGGGTGGTCGGGGGACGGACGTTGGCCTGTTTAGGGTCACGGCACCTGGCTGACATCTGATGCTGGACCTTCAAGATGCCATCGGCTCAATAAGCCGTGTGTGTCGCAGACTCCGGCTCCGCCCCGGCCGCGGAAGGGCCCCAAGCTGTCAAAGATTGCCGCCCTGGAGAAGCGCCTCGAGGAGCTATCGTCCCATATACAGCACGACTCCCCCGGAAACTCGTCGTCAACCCCTTCACCTAAGACGGACCAGCTGTCGGGCCTCTGCACCAAGACGTGTGACTGGGGCTTCGACCATTTGTTCCCTCTGAAGCAGGGGGCCGGCACAAGTACAAGTGGCCACCCTCCGGGCCCGGCCCCGACCCCGGACAAGTCGCGGCCGTGGGATTCCTGGTGGCCCTCGCCAGGTGAGGCAGATCTCCTGCTGGATAATTACAGGGCCATCCATGGTGGCCTGTTTCCGTTTGCGCGTGTGCCGGAGCACATGACTGCTCTGGAGCTAAAAGAACATCGCCCGTTTATGTGGAAGGCCGTCATGATGGTCGGATGCTTTCTCGATGGGGCGAGGCAGGTGAAGCTGGGCGACGAGTTGCTAGCTGAGATTGGACGGGCAGCCGTTGTGGACGGGTTGAAGAGCCTTGATCTACTACACGGGTTGCAGATGCTGGTATCATGGTGTGTAGTCGAGTGTATTGTTTACTCGTAGTGCTTCAGGCTGACTTGGGGTGCCAGGTTTCACTACGCATTGAAGGGCTCGCAGGTGACAAACCTCCTCTTCCTCGCTAGATCGATGTGCCTCAACTTTGGGTTCAAGGAGAATGCCAGCCTGCAGGGAGAGGAGTTGGACCAAAATCTCGATCACATGAGAGCTTATGCCGGGACATACTACCTCAACACTCTGTAAGGCTTTGCCTCTCTATCTTTCGTGCGTGCTCGTTCACACATGACTGATTACTGCACAGAGTGTTCACAACCAATAAGAGGCCCGATGTCTTGATGAACACCGGCTCTCTCGAGACGTGTTGCAAGGTGCTCGAGGGAACGATGCAGTACCCGTCGGATGAGTACCTGGTGAAGCTGGTTAGGATCCAGCAGCTTGCTCAGTCCATCTCCCTCACAATGGCGACCGACAGCCTCGGTCAAGGTGCCATGAAACTACCCCTAACAATGGTGGTAAGCTCATTCCAGAATCAACTAGACCAGTACAGCAACACCCTTGGTCCACGATTCGAGAGTAACGGTATGTTTTGGAGGAAAAACCAGACCAGCATTTCCCCTCTCTGACGCTGGCATAGATACACTTAGGAGTCATGTCATTGTGGCCCGAGTCCTCCTCTACGAGATTGCCCTCTCGGAGCAGCACTCGACCGCCTCGTACGTCCCGTTGACGGACCGCCTCCAGCTCCTCTGGGGCTGCCTCCGCTCCCTTAAATCCTTTTTCGACATCCGCTTCTCCCATCGCGAGCTCGAACGCCCGCGTTTTCTGTGCCTGAGCGCCTCAGACTTTGCATACACCCTCATCACGGGCATCAGGCTCATGACGCTGCACTTGCCCGGGTGGAACCTCCCGCACATCCATAGCGAGCTGGACATGCTGGAGATCATGGACCAGCAGATCCGCGATCTGGTCATCATCATCATGCGCCGCAAGCAAGGCATCTTCCCTGGGGCTGCGGTGCGGGCCGGTGTTCCAACACCGGAGCCGCAGCCGCCAGAGGACCCCTTTGCCCGATTGCTGCGACAGCTCAAGACGTTGAGGGATCTGGTCAAGATCGAGCTGGAGCGGTTGAATGCTGGGTCTGCCAGCACACCAGCAATAGACTTTGATCAGGATCTCCTGGTGGGAGACTTTGGAGCCGATTTCTGGCAGGGAGCCGCGCCGGGGTTCGACGTGTGGGCCATTGTTGGCGATCCAGGTGTGCTGGATGAGGCCGTGCCATGAGACCGACATGCAGTGGGTATGATGCACTTGCTAATTATGAAATTTTGCTGGAGTTGAGATTGGTCTTGTATCGGCGTTGTTGGGTAGTATTCATTTTCATGGCAGGGCAGGTCTCGGATGCAGCTAGTCTTGAGTGTTGCCAATGGATATTCTATTCAAGATGAGTCGTCACACATATCCAACCCACCACCAATCATGTATAACCAGTACTTGGCTTCCGGTGTGACCTTTTTCTTTTCGCCTTTTTAGATATCCTCGGCCTCCACAGCCTGCACCTTGGCCATGGTCAACCAGCGCAGATCACCGTTGGCCGTCGCCTTGCGGATACCGTACAGCTCATCCAAGAAGGCGGGGACAAACGTGCCCGGCCCACGGACCTCGGACCTCCCGGCGGCCAACTCGGCGGCGAGCCCAAACATGACGGTGGCGGCCACGGCAGCGAACAGAGGATCGGCCCTGTGGGCAGCAACCATGGCGCTCACGGTCGTGCCGAGGGTGCAGCCCGTGCCGGTGACCTCTGCGAGGTAAGGGTGGCCGTTTCTGACGGCCAGGGTGCGCGTCCCATCGCTCAGGAGGTCGACCGCCCCCGTGAGGAGGACTACGCAGGGATGGGGGCGGCGGCGGAGCGCGATGGACCGCACGAGGGACGCCTTCTGGGGGATGGTGAGGGACGAGGTCGAGTCGACGCCGCGCTGGGCGACGGTTGCGCCGGCGACGGTCTGTATCTCGCCCTCGTTGCCCTTGATGACGGAGAAGTGGCCGGCGTCGAGGAGGGACTTGACGGCGCTGCGGCGGACGGCGGTTGCGCCAGCGCTGAAAGAAGTCAGTCAGTCACTTTCCCTGGATGCTTCAATAGGCACTCACCCAACTGGGTCTAGAACTATAGGCCTTCCGGCATGGTTGTAGGCCTTGATGGCCTGGATGTAGTTCTCGAGGCCCTCGGGGGTGACGGTGCCCATGTTGACGACCAGGGCGGCCCCGAGGTTGGCCAGGTCAGCCGCCTCTTGTGCGTAGTTTGCCATGATGGGGCTGGCGCCCACGCACAGGGCCACATTGGCAGCAAAGTTTTGCACGACCTAGAGCAGTCAGCAGGCGTGTCCACGTCTTCAGATACCAAAGGAGTTCCCACCAAATTGGTCATGTTGTGTGTCAGGGGCGTCTTGTCCGCCACGGCCTTGACTACGTCCGGGATCATGGCGACGACGACCTTGCCGACGAGGTCACGGGCTGCAGCCGCGGGGTCCGGCGCGGCGACCAGGGCGCTCACGACGGCGACGCCATCGAGGGCCTTTGCGGGGGCGCGGGAGCCGGCCATGACGGCGGCGGCGTTGCTGGAGTTGATGCCGCCGATGCAGACGGTGGGGACTGCTGCGTGGCCGGCGGCGGCGAGGGCCGAGAGGATGTCGCGGACGCCAGAGGGTCCAATAATGGACTTTGTGTCTTTTTTACTTGTTGGGGTCAGTCATGGGTCTATATATATTACTATATGGTAAACTCACGTCTGGGTGGAAAAGACTGTGCCGACGCCGAGATAGTCGGCGCCGGCTTCACAGGCCTTGAGGGCCTCCTCCTTGGAGCTGGCTGTTACTCCGATGATCTTGTCTGGGCCGAGCATCCTCCTCGCCTCCTCGTAGGCTATCGCAAGTCGTTAGTGATTATTGTTCCCCTGTCTGTTCTTTAGTAGCCTCCCATGGGACGTCTCTACATACCCATGTCATCCTGCCCAATGTGCACGCCCTCGCAGCCAATCTCGACAGCAACGTCAACCCGATCGTTGATCAGGAGCGGCACGCCGTACCGGCGAGTGATGCCGTGCAGCCTCCGCGCCGTGTCGACGGCCACGCTGCGCTCGCTGTGCTTGTCGCGATACTGCACCACGGTGACGCCGCCCCGCAGCGACGCCTCGACCACGTCGTCGAGGTTCCGGTCGCCGAGGATGCCGGGCGTCGAGTCCGTGACCAGGTAGAGGCCGTAGTTGACCGATGGTTTGGCCATCTCGGGGGTGGGCGGGCTTCAATTGTCTTGAGGGTGGTGTTGATAGATGGTGACTCAAGAGGGAGGAGGGGCTGTTCGCGGGGTTATGATCTTGGAGATTGATAGATTAGATTGGACGAGGGGGGGAACCTCAAGGTTTCGACCTACATTATGGAAGAAAAAATCGATGCCTTGGTTGCTCTCGACCTAGAAAGATGCTGCTGTAGTTGGAGGACTCGAGAGAGCCGAGTTGATTTCAGAGCGAGCGACTTTATAGAGCTGGTCACCTGTGTTGTGGTAGGTGAGTGAAAATTGACGACCCTATGACATGGGGTAAGAAAATCACGACCAGGACTGGCACACGACGACAATAAAAGTTGGTATCGAGTAATTCAGTGTTTTATCATTGTATCTAAATGCCCTTTTAGAGAAAGACAAAAACCATTACACCAGTCTAAAAAGAACCCGTCTATGGTATCAACCAGCAACAGAAACAGCTTTCCATCGCTCAACGTCAAGAGAAATACATATTTGGACAAGATGAGAAGAGTAAGAACGTCTTGACCAGCCCATTCCTATCAGTAAAAACATCCCCGGCTGGCTCAGAACCTCGAGATATCCCGCCCAAAGATCCACGAGGTCAGCCAGTAGAACGGGATCATGAGCTTGTTCTTTATGCTCATGCTCTTGGTCAGATAGGCCGTCCTCCAGAGGATCCAGGCGGCGCGGCCCTTGAGCTCGTCGGAGCCGTTCTGGTGTATGGCCCTCCAGCCGCCGAGGTACGCCATGGTGCCCCAGTTGCGGAAGTGGAAGGGGGCCGTGGGGGCGCCCTGGGCCGACGTCTGGGAGTTGAAGCGCTTGCCCAGGTACGTGGCCTGCTGGCTGGCGACCTGGGCGGTGGCGGGATAGGCCTGGCCCTGGACGACTGCGCAGTCCCCGATGGCGTATACATCCGGCAGAGTCCTCCTGGTGGGCTTTGAGCCGTCGTCCTGGGCGGTCTCGACCTGCACCCGGAGGTGGCTGTCGACGGCGATACCGCCAGTCCTGCAGTCCTTGGCGATCCTGCCCTGGCCGCCGTCCACCTCTTGGCCGACGAGCTTGCCGACGAGAGGGTTCTGCATGAGCCCCGTGCTCCAGACGACGACGCCAGCGGCCACCTCTTCGGGCTCCTCCCTGATGGACATGAGGAGCACGTCATCGTCGCGGCGGATGCGCTGCAGGTGGTGCTCCGTCTTGACGCGGATGCCCCTCCGCTTGAACATGTTTGTCGCATAGGCGGCAAGGTTTCGGTCGAACATGGGGAGAACCTTGGGAGCGATGTCGTAGATTGTGATGGCCACGTGCGGTATCAGCTCCGGGTACATGCGCGCCAGGTCCTCGTGGACGAGGTCGTGCAGCTCGGCGGCGAACTCGATGCCCGTTGGCCCCCCGCCGACGACAGCAAAGTGCAGCAGCCTCCGCCGCTGCTGGTCGCTCGCCGTCGGCAGCGACGCCTGCTCAAACTTCTGCAGCACCCTGAGCCGCACGGCGCGCGCGTCGGTGGCGTCCCTGAGGAAGCAGGCGTGCTCCTTGACGCCCTCGACGCCAAACGTCTGGCTGTAGCACCCGACGGCCACGACGAGCTTGTCGTAGGGGACCTTGAACTCGAGGCCCTTGAGAAGGTCCCTGCCGGCCCGGGCCGTCACGCCGTCGCGCTGGTTGGCCTCGACGGTGATGGTCTTGTTGGCAAAGTCAATGTCGGACGCCCACGCCTGGTGGAACTCGCTCAGGTTGAGAGCCCGGCAGGGCTCGATGGCCGCCCTGAACTCGAGAGTGCCCACCGCCGTCGAGGCGATGAGCGGCGTGAAGACAAAGTGCGACCGAGGAGAGATGAGGATCCGGGACGCCCTGGAGGGCGATATCGTCTTTGCGAGGGCGTACCCGGCCCATCCGGACCCGAGCACGACGATGCGTTCCTTTGATGCTGAGAGGAAGCCAAACATTTGTCAGTTCAGAGCAACCACAGAGTGCAAGTCCGATATGGGGGGGCATGTTTAAAAAAGAAACACCCGCCTCATCAAGAACTCACCATCTTGTCCTGCTTGAGCTGCCGTGCTGGCCAATCTCTTGCTGCATCTCACTCCCTTGATATCTCTCCCCAACCTCACCAACAGACGACTCTCCGAGAGTGCGAAGCCGGCCATTTCCAGAGATAAGCTGTTTCAGGATACCAGAGAGTTTTTTGTTTTTCCAATGATGGCTCCCGTAGCTAGACGTTCGTCATGGGCTCTCTTGAATGCCGTGTAAGTGGGCTCGGTCTAGCGTTTGTGCCCACTGCCAGGGAGTCTCGCCTCTTCCGATTTCGGCCGTTGGGAGATAGAAAGGGAGCTAGCTTTTGCCTTTGATAAGGGAAAAAACCCAATCCAACAAATGCGTTGGGAGGTAGCGTTCTGTGACTTGTTTGAAGGGAAGGGGAGAAGAAAAGTTACGCCGAACCTAAGCGGGATCCGTTGGTATTATACAATTCATCGTCGCTGCATGTTGGGAAGAGATTGTCGCTCCAGATGAGCCTTGTTGGAGCAGCCTGTCTGTCGAACAACCAAGATACTCTACTCTGCACAGTTACATGTGGCTTCCGTCATCCCGCCATGTACCTCGAGTGGTCCCTGCAGGTTATGGTTTGTCCGCGGTGAGCCGCTGCCGACGATAATTCACCGGAGCTGTCCGCTTTCGCTCACCTTGTGGGCCCGCCGTGCCTTGTCACGAGCCTAGCCTCTCCTCCGCGTGCCCGCCGAATCGGTTCGCCAGAGTCCCCGGCCGCCCGGCGCCAAGTTGGGTTTGGGCGCTATCCTTACACCCCGAGACTCCGAATCTGGGAATTGCTTGAGGATGCAGAGAAATCACTGCGGAGTTTCTTCGCCTTTCAAGTGACTCATTACGTCTTTTTTTTTTCTTGCCTCTTTCTCTTAGTTGCCGTTCCGGCATCTCCCTTCTTTCCACTCGTCTGCTAAGCTTTGCCCTCATCGTCATCCCTTCAACCTTCAGCTCACATGTCAGCCCCCCACCTCGTGTCAACGGGGTACCGAAATGTTCTCCTATTTTTTTACATAGTGAAATCTTCTAATCGAACTTTCTACGTCATCGCTCATCCACCTTTCCAAGCTTGACCTTTAACTCCTCCAATCCTCCCTTCGTCCGCCTCATGCTGGTGATATCTTCCCATTGCCCCTTTTACCTCTACTGTAACATGGCATCCAGGCTCTCGCCCAGCACCCCCTCGATCTTGACGATCCACCTGTGCGTCTCCCGCTCGACCACCTCGTCGTCGTCGTCCTGCAGCTCGCTGATGCGAGGCAGCATCTCATGGAGCATCGAGAGCCACTCCTCTCCCAGCCGGTCCGTCAACGCCTGCTCGCACTTGACCGCGGCCAGTCGCACTGCCGTCGACTCTGACCTCAGGTGCTTCAGAAGTGCCGAGTTGAGCTCCTTCTGATGGGCCTGCGAGTCAGCCGCCGAGGCCAGCTCGACCGTTGTCGGGATCAGGTTCTGTGTCACGTCTACCGTGCCGGCATGTGAGAACTGATCCATCAGCACCGGCCCAACGGCGCTGAAGTGGGCCGGAGCTTGCCAGAAATCATCTTGATCATGCTCGAAGCAGTTGCCAAGCGTCTGCAGCACCCTCGCCCAGAGTTGCCGTTCCTCGGCGTTGCCCAAATCCACTGTCTGGAGGATCTTGACCACGTCCTCCACAATGTACGTCGCGTAGTTGGTAACGATAGACTTGAGGCCTCCGAAGAAGGCCTGCAGGAACCCGTAGACGCTGTACTGCCGCAGCGCCCGTCCCACTCGGTCGCTCTTGGCCAGCCCAGAGCTTGACCACTCAACGAGTTGGACAAACACCGGTCGGAACGCGGCGTCGTTGAGCTTGTAGATCATCTTCAGCGCCTTGTCGTTGGCGCTGGCGTCAAGCGCGCTGAGCTTCAAGAGAGCCTGTTCGCCAACCTCACCCTTGGAGCTCTCCTGTCGTCGAAGGTCAAAGACCTTCATGAGAATATTTGATAGTACCGTGGTGTTCTTGGAGATGCCCGACTTGGGATGCTTGTCGATTGCCAAGCCCAGGACGTCGAGATATTCAGCAACGGCCTGCGACAGTTAGTTGTCTGTGACTTCAAACGACGAGTATCGTGAGCAAACTTACGGAAAACCCAGAGGTTGTGGCACTCTCCCAGTTTCGGTCCAGGGCCGAGAAGATCTCCTTCGCCTCGAGCTGCTTAGCCAAGAAGTGAAGGCAGTCAACACGGCTCTCCCTCGTCTCGTCGTCCAGGTCAACCTCGGCAGACTTGTTGGACACCTCCAAGATGCGGTCGATATAAGTCGAGAGCATGTAGGGAAGGTGCTCGGCCAGAGAGCTGATGAATCCGTAGCTAGCAACGTGAAGTTCCTCATCTCGGCTACCCTCCTCCAGGCTGTCGTTGAGGTAGGCGACGGCTTGTGGGATGGCGTTGGGCAGAACAGGAACAATAGCATCCTGCAGTACATCGACAAGCGATGTGAGGCAAAGCAAGGCCATGACTCGGAGGCGTTCCTCCGGCTGTCCCAGGCAATGCTGGCCAGCGATTGTCGTGGCCGCCGCCACAACTGCCTCGATGTCCTTCTTGCCATACTTCTCTGCAATCTTGTCCACGCAGGTGACAGCAGTGTGCTTGTATCGCATGTCGCTGGATTCCCTGATGCCAGCCGTGAGCTGGGGCAGGAATGCCAGCAACACTGTCCTTGACGCCGGGTCGGTGTTGCTCTCCTGTTCGACCCGGACTTCGAGCGCGCGGAGGACCTTTTGTCGAAGCCCCATGTCGGGCCTGTCGAGAAGGTTTTCGACGGCCTTGATGAATTCTCCGATGGATAGAAGGTTGAGATGGTTCGAGAGAGCCTGTCCGCATCGGTGGTGGAGAGCCTTAGTCGCCTTGACCGTGTCCGCCAGCACAAGAATATTCTCGAGAAGCGTAGCGTATAGTTCTCTTAGCTTAGAGGCCTCCATATCGTCGTTCTCCATCAAGTTTCCAATCTGTGCCCTGAGCTTCTTGTTGGCCAAAAAGCTGGGGAAGGCTGACAGTTGGCGGAGCGCGATCTCATCGAGATCCTTCTTGTCCGACTTGTCTCTGTCCTCACTGATGCCGAGCAAGACGAATGAAATCCCAGGCTTTATCTTGAATAGATCAGCGATGAGATCGAGCAGCTTGACAAGCGTTTCGAGCTGTGTCTCAATGCTGAAGTGGTTGAGCAGCTCAACAACGAATTGCAATAGGGCATCGCTGGCGCCGTATCGATCCACCAACATGCTGACGAGAGCGTGGAGGAAGTCTTGGGGACCAAGAGTCTCCACCAAAGCAACAAACAGGCCCTGCCTTCGGTGGGCTGGGATGTGCTCATATGCGGTAGTGAAGCTCACAAGAATGTCGGATGCCCCTGCGACGGGGCTCTTCTGTCCCTTGCGCAGAGACTCGATCAAAGGAGGTATGACCTCCTTGATGGTCTGGGACACAACGTGGGCAGAGTAGTCATCGCTCTGGCGGAGCACAGATGTGCCCATGAAGGTGAAGATGGGCATAACGCTGTGCAGGACAAGGTTAGGCGCGGTCGTGGCGAGGCTTGCGATTAGGAGCAGCGCGGCATTCTGAACGATGGGACTGGAGGACTTCTGGACGCAGTTAACAAGCAGATCGCCGTAGCCGCCGGAGCTGTCAATCTTGAGCTTCTTATTCGTCTTGTACGTTGGCATCATGGCCAGGAGGCTTCGCAGGATCAAATTCTGAAGATAGCCCAGCTCGGAACCAACGACCGTTCTAAAGTGTTGAAGCTCCGACAGTGCCGTGAAGAGACCGTCGAGCAGCTCGGGATGCTCAACCGGGTCCGAGTTCTCAACCAATTGGAGGACGAATGTGACTTTGCGCAGCGCTTGGCTAAGCTCGGGGGTGACTTGGGTGATAAGGCCGCGGTCGCCGCCGGAAGAGCTTGTTCGGCGTCGTTTGTTCGGCGGCGGCTCGGTGATCATCTTGGTTCCAGTCTGGATGGAGTCGAGGAAGTAAGTCAGGATATCCGTTGTCAATCGCACGTTTCGCAAGAGATCGGCAGCCTCGGCGGGCACCACAGACTTGGACTCTGCAGATGCCGTCGACTCCTGGGAGATCTCGAGCAACTGCTCGGCTGCCATGAACTTGACTTCAGGCTTCATTGAAGACCACATCTTCTTGACTCGCGCAAAGATGGCACGGATGAGATCTGCCTTGTCTCGATGTTCCGGCTCGCGGAGGAACTCTAGGAAAAACTCCAACCCTGCAGTGTCATTGGGAACGACAACATTGACAAATTGAGTGTCCATGTCTGTCTTTTCTAATCGCTCAAATGTGCACAGCTTAGCCGCCTCGGCTTCATCGAGACCAGACCACCACTGCAAGGCGGGGAGCAAGAGCTGTGTCCTTGTCGTAGTGCCCACTCCACGAACTTCGTTGATTGTCTTCAAAAGCCGATTCTTGACGAGAATGAGAGGCGTATTGACAATGTGAGAGGCAAGAAAGTGGAGAAGAGAGAGCCGTCCATGCTGGGATAAGTGATCCTTCTTGTCAAAAGCAGGGTTAGGCTTGGATTGGTATTTGCCTTGCTCAATCGAAGTTTTGAGAACGGCGGAGATGTGTTCTGGGTCCATGACACACTCCTCAACGATGGGTAGGATCTGCAGGTGGAGGACCTTGGCGACAGTATCGGGAGTCAGGAAAGATGTATCCTTGGATTTCCCATACAAAGTCCCTTCGCCCCAGATAGCAAGTCCGTTGGAGGGGACTGGGGCAGTGTAGAGGCCAGTCACCACGGTGATCAAATCGGCAGCAGCCTGGCGAACACGCTTCGACGGATCGCTGAGGGCTGAGATACAGTATGGGAGCAGAGCTTGAAGATCCGTCTTGCCAGTATCACCGGCCTTGAGTCTTCTCTTGACCATGTCCAGGGCGGCAACTCTGGCTAGAGCGGGACAAGGACCGCACCAGATGCGAATAAAGAAGCTGAGGTAAGTGCAGTCTGTGAAGGCCGACTCTCGGCAAAGCTTGGGGCTCTGCTCAAGCTCGGAGAGGAGGTCCGAGGTTTGCGAGTTTTCGGAGACGACAGAGAAGAAGATGCGGCTGAACTCGTCAAAGATCTCCCCAGGCTGGGGCAGAAGGCAAGGGGCAAGAGATTCGCATTGGCTGGATAGCTCCTTGAGGAGCAAGCTTAGATCCTGAGGAGCCTTCTTCTCTTGGTTGCCATCCGTCATGTCCTGGTCGTCCTTGGTAGCTTCTGGCAGCGTCCTCGAGCGGAAAGAAAGATCAAGCTTCATCTCCAATTCCTCGATATCGAATTTGACTTCTTCAATGACCGACTGAATAGTATCGCCGGACTTTCCGGTGTTTTGGGACAAGGTGATGAGCGCCGAGCCCAATTCTCGTCGCAGTGCTCCATCCTCGTCGTTGTCGTCGTTGAGGCGATGCGCTGTCAGAATGAGGGACTTGAAGATGACTGAAACTTGCTTATCCTTCAAAATCGGACTGCTCAAGATCGTGATGATAGTCGCAAGGCCTCGAGCGTCGCCCTTCTTGGTAAGCCGTTCGATCAGAGCCAGGCACAGGCCGTTGGCCAGTTTGTCAACCCGTCGCTCTTGTCCAATCTCGACGAGGAGATTGCCAATGTCCGTAACCTTGGTAAGTGCCTTTGTAGTTTTGCTGCTCATCTGCTTCGCTGATCGGTATTGCGCAAGGATGGCGAGGCAAACGAGACCGGGGCGCACAGTATCGTTGGTCCAGCCGTAGACCGTCTGATCCATGAACGCGGTGACAGCAATGTCTTCCAAGTTACCCTTGGCTACGAACACTGCGATGGCCATGTATGAGGCAATCTGGATGCTGGGGACTTTTTTCATTACCAATGACTCTGCAAAGATGGGTCCTAGACGGTGAAGCAGGGCCTGGTCATTCTCGCTCTGCACCGCGGCTCTGCCTGACCTGTTCTTGTCCAAGATACCGCTGACAGCCTCGGTCATGATTCCAGCCCAGAATGAAACCAGAGCAGGGTAGTTGTACTGCATTCGGCATGATCCAAGGGTGTACTCTGAAATGAGGGTCAGGAACGCAGGGTGTTGGATAGCTTGGCGAACGAGGACCGATCGAGGCGGCGATGTGACGGATCGAATGTAGGGATCTAGGAAACGGAAATCGTGAGGGATCTTGCTCGGGAGGATCGACAGGAGAGTTGCGAATGCCGGGATAGAATGGTACGGTAGAAACGCGAGGAGCAGGGCAGCCGTGTTTTCCTCATGGATTCTGCATGAGAATTAGTTGCTGTCGCTCTGACGCCCTTCACCCCAACTTGAACATACCTAAATCTTCGAATAAGCCATTCGATAGCCTTGATTGCGGGCATCAGCCTGAGCCGGCTGCCTGCAAGGCGCAGGAAAGCGTCGACTCGTCGGTCCAGCTCCTCATTCTCAGCGGCCGTGAGCTGGTTTCGATCTTGGTTCTGGCTCTCCTCGCTGAATATTGTTGACTGGAAGGGCGCGAATCGGGCATCAAGCTGGCAGAGCTCCTCGAAGCCCTGGAAGCAGGTGGTGTAAAGAGTTTGGTAGCTCTGGGTAGCGGCGACACGAGGCTCCCAGATCAGCGACTTTGAGTGAGCAGCCTTTTGCGCCTTGACGTTGAGGGTCGACTTTGACTTTGCGGCCACCTGCGCCAATTGAGCAGCGAGAGAGGTCGCCATGGTGAAAAGGGCTGCACCTCAGGCTCTGGGCGGTAGATGGCGGGGATGTCGATATGGACGGCCTTGACAGCAACAGACTGAGTGAGGCCTGCGCCGAAATTTTTTAGCAGCGGAAAAGTAGAGGACTGGGGATTTTTTTGTTATCGATAAGAGACTTCCAATCCAAGGCACGAGTTGGTTCACGTCGGTGCATTTCCCCCCACTAACCGACCCACCGGCATGAATCCTTGCTCGATTCCAGAGACAAGCGCGACAAGGTCGTTTTAGGAACAATGGTAGAGAGTTGGGTTTGATAAATCGCTTTCGTTAAGTAGGAACTGATTGGGAAAGAAAACGGAACTCGGCCGGTATCGGATATTTGAATTCCTTTACGGATACGTGGCTGTACAATATGCCAGGCAGCCTAGGCGAATCGCATGGCAGTTTAATACATTGTGTAGGAGTTGCGAGTACGGAGTACTACTAGTACGTTCAACTCTTGCCCGAGGAGGAATCATGACCCCTCTCCCCAAGCCGCCTAGCACTGAACCAGTCGGAAACCCTTCCCAGACTTTCGTTCCTGAGAAGCGAAGGTAACCCTTTCCCGTGTTGACTATCTTACGATACCTCTAAAAGTAAGCGTAACAGCAGTTGATGCTCAGTTAGTGCGAGCCCCCACAGCAGTGCAAGAAGGCGTATGCGAAACGGTGGGACACCTAAATCAGAACAAACCTAGATAGGCTGCAAATCCGCTTACAGCAGCTCCTTATCTGGCAGAAACTGGCCGACTGTAGGGTTTATTCCCCGCAACAACTCGAAGCGATTCACCTTTCCAAGTGACGATAAACCAACCAACTTGACTACATCATGGCTGTGAGAATATCCCTGCTTCCCACTATGGGCATGGGGCCTGTCAATGCAACTGTAACTCGAGTGTATCAGCATGCTAATGCTCAATAGTCCGCAGTCCCTCAAGTTGTGCTCTTCGGAGACTCCTTGTTTCAGCACTCAGCCGAAATCCTCGAGGGCTTCTCCTTCCAGGCGGCTCTGCAGTACGGTAAGTTACGTGCTTGGGACCCAAGGGGGCTACCTACCTACCTATTTTTGCAACAGCGATGGAAGCCTGATGTCGACACTGTTCAGCCTTCATTCGACGCTTGGATATTGTGAATCGAGGCCTCTCTGGCTACAATACCGACCATGCTCTCAAACACATCCCGGACATCTTCCCTGAGCGCATCGCCTCGTCGCCCAAGATGGACTATCTCGTGAGGACACCTCCTTGGTCTACCGGATGACATGCCCCGGGGCTATCTTGCTCACTCAGTTTAGGTCATCTTGTTTGGCGCGAATGACGCCGTTCTTGACCTGCCCACTACGGGACAGCACGTTCCTCTTGACCAGTATAAGCAGAACCTGAACGAGATCATCAACCACCCTCGCATCACCGCCCACAAACCCCAGATCCTGCTGGTAACGCCGCCTCCTCTGGATGAAATCAAGTCGACGCCCCGAAACCTGGCCTGGGGTCACTCTCGGGGCATCCGCACGTCAGCCATCAGCGCCTCGTACTCGGAGGGAGCTCGTCAAGTCGCCCGAGAGAACCCGGGCGTTGTCGTTGTCGACCTCTACCAGGCGCTTATGGACAAGGCCATCGCCATGGCACCTGGGGACTACACTGCCGGTGGGCCTTTGCTGGGCTCGCCCGAGAACGGGAAGCAGGGCGGCCTGGATGTCCTCCTCCACGACGGACTTCACATGAGTGGAGCGGCTTACCAGGTCTTCTACAACACTCTGAGACCGCACATTGGCAAGGAGTGGAAGGACCTCGCTGAAGATGACAGGACTGGATTCGTGCTCCCCGACTGGCGTGACTTGTGCGAATCCAAGTGAGCACATAGACATTAGATGGACGGTAGACCAAGACAGTTATTAGATGCCATAGAGATCCTGGACCCACACAACGCCTCTGTCCTTGACTTTCATTCTACATGATTAGATTTCTCGAACGCCGCGCTCTGGTTTGAAAACCTCTCGGCGGTGACTCGAGTCTCCCTTTCCAGGTCTCGCCGTCAATTGTATGGCCATGGATGTCCCACCCCACACCTTGGCCTTTTGTGCCGTTGCCCCCTCAATTCGCGGCAAGACATGAAATGGCATACGTACTATTGTCCACATTCCATTTAACGTACATGATAAGCGAGCGGCGCACTTTTCCCTTCTACACCTAACTTTTCACTTCATCAATTGAATCGTCACCACTAAGCATGTCACCATCAAATACTGATGCAAATACCCTTCTTGCCCTTCAAGCCCTTCAAAATGACCCAAAATTAAGTGTCCGACGCGCTGCTAGCATCTATGAGGTCAAGGAGCAAAGGCTTCGTCGCCGACAGAATGGCATTCATTCTCGACGCGATACCATCCCCAACTCACGGAGACTATCCGATCTAGAGGAGCAGATTATTGTTCAGTTCGTTCTCGATCTAGATTCGCGAGGGTTTCCGCCGCGACTGCGTGGTGTTGAA
>JABFEP010000443.1:0-13781 GCA_013618265.1 Fusarium albidum
CTCCCACCCCCAGTGATGGATGGGTGGAATGCATATTTTCTTCTGCACGGCACGGCAAAAGGGCGCCGCTGAACCAACCCGCTTCTGGCTTATTAAGAACGATTTGCAGCTTTGAACTGAGACAAACTTCTCGCTCTCTCCCTTCTCTGACCGGGGCTTGGCTTCACTTTTCTCTGCACCCGCGGACGGTAAAGAGTCACGACAATGACCACCAAGAGGCCGAACGAGAAGCCCAAGCTGCCTTCCAAGCAGCTGGCGATTCTGGGTAAGAATTGAAGAGCTTTTCTTTGAGTATCTGGACATGATGAGTTTGTTCCCAAGTGGAAACGGCATCTTCCCCCAGTTCTTCAATGTCTGGTCTGTAGCCTTGATAATTAAAGGTTGCGACCCATTCTTGTCTCCATCCCATGTACGAAAGTGTGCTTTCCGTATGATTTGGTTCGACAATGAGCCTGTTCTCATCAAAGCGCAGTGGCACTCGAAGGGAATCGACCTCCAACAATGACGCATACACCATGATCAGAGTTCACAGGTACCCTCAAAAACACATCACTCATGTCTTTTGATGCTAACAGCCAAAACAAGCCGTGGCCAGAATCGCCGAGCCCATGGCGTACACATCCGTCTTCCCCTACCTGCCGTCCATGATCAAGAGCTTCGGCGTCAAGCAGAACAAGGTCGCCCGCTGGGCTGGCTTCACCTCGGGCGTCTTCTCCATCGCCCAGAGCATCACGGCCGTCTCGTGGGGCAAGGCCTCTGACACGTACGGCCGCAAGCCGACCATCATCGTCGGCCTCCTGAGCACCATGGTGTGCTTTGTGATATGGGGCATGTCGACGAGCCTGCCCATGGCCATTGCTGTGCGGGCCATCCAGGGGGGAGGGAACGGAAACGGTGCGTCGAATGGACTCGAGTCCTTCTTCTTCTTCTTCTTTGCTGACCACACCCCTTTAGTCGGCATCATCAGGACCATGGTTGCCGAGATGGTGCCGGAAAAGGAACTTCAGCCCAGGGCATTCTCCATCATGCCTCTGGTTTGGAGCCTCGGTTCCGTCATCGGTCCCAGCTTCGGCGGCTTCTTTGCCGAGCCAGCGAAGCAGTTCCCCGGGCTTTTTGGCAACATCGAATTCTTCAAGCGGTTCCCCTTTGCGCTCCCCAACCTGGTGTTGACCATATTCTTCCTCATCTCGGCCACGAGCGCAACTCTATTTCTCCATGTAAGCAGTCATAAGGACCTCTCTTCTGGTTGTCCAGCGTCTGATATCGTGTAGGAAACCCTGCCAAGCAAGCGCGGCCACCGAGACTGGGGCCTCCTGGTAGGCGACCGCATCACCCGATCCCTCCGACGCCAGCCGGCACCCCCCTCGACCCGCCGACCGTCGTTCGTCGACGGCGAGGCCACGGCGCCTCTCCTCCCCAACAAGGTGACCGTGCCGGAGGATCGGAGTCGTCGTCGTCACCCAGGGGTCGACGGCAGGCCGTCCGAGACGGTCTTTACGCGGCAGACCGTCATCAACCTCCTCGCCTACTCCTTCCTGGCCTTCCACTCCGTCGCGTACGACCAGACCCTCAGCGTGTTCCTCAACCACCCCGTCGAGGAGCACACGCCCGACAACTTCAAGCTCCCGTTCTACTTCTCGGGCGGGTTCGGCATGGAGTCTGGCGAGATCGGCACCATATTCACGCTGTACGGCATCGTCTGCGGAGTCATCCAGTTTCTGCTCTACCCGCCGTTTGTGACCCGCTTCGGAGTCTTGCGGTGTTTTAGAATCTGCTGTAAGTAAACTGTCAGACACCAAAAGAACAAAGAAGCTAACGTCCTAGGCCTCGTCATGCCCGTCGTCTACTTCCTCACCCCCTACTGCGTCCTCTTCCCCACCCCCGGGTCCCGGCTCGCGGCCCTCCTCCTGGTGATGTTCATCAAGGCCGCCGCCATCATCGTCGCCTTCCCGTCCACGACCATCCTCCTCACAAACTCGTGCACCTCCCTCGCCGTGCTGGGCACCCTCAACGGCTACGCCACCACCTTCAGCGGCCTCGGCCGCGCCGTGGGTCCCGCGTCGACGGGAGCGGCCTTTACGTGGGGCGTCGACAACGGCTACGTCGTGACGGCGTGGTTCTACCTCATGTTCTGGGCCGTCCTCGGCGCCGTGCCGGCCTATCTGATTGTCGAGGGGGGCGGTCCCACGGCTGCGGGGGATAGTAGTGAGGATGAGGATGAGGACTACGAGTCGTCGGCTTCTAGCACTCTGCTCTTGCCGGATGACTCTGCCGTGGCTTCTCAGGATGATGACGATGAGCCCTTGACCAGAGCAAAGTCGCAAAATAAGAGTTATGGCACTATTAATCAGTGAAGGAACAGCAGTCGATGCATTGCCCTTATGATTGGATTGCCCTTATGATTAGCATTCTGATAGCATGGATGGCGTTCAAGATGGGTGGCATCATGTGTTTTGACATCTACAATAGTCGACAGTCTAGATAATAAAAGTGTTTTGTATCGACGCTATGAGTAGGATCAATCTTTGCCACCGTAAATATTTTTGGATAATCTGGTATCCTCAACATAGAAGATCTTGAAAAACAAAACTCCTGCTCCTCTCCGTCCCGTGAGCAATGACAGCTTTTTTCAACGCCATTGCGATGCACCATGGCTAAATCCGGTGCTGATATGAAAAGGGGTAGAGTTGATAATAATAATAATAATAATAATAATAGAATATCCCCCGATAGATCATGTGAATGATATAATGACAAGCCTTCTTACTGTCTATGTGTTTTGTAATAGTCATGGTCATCACCACGACTTTCGGGGAGATCCCGCAGACGGGTCTCGGCCCAGTCTCCGGATCTCTCAGTAAACGTATGGTGAGCCACCCTGATGATCGTGGGCTCTCGGGCCATGCCACTGCCGCTCGTCATGCCGCAGCGGGGGCTCTGCCGGGTAGTGTTGGTGGTGGTGGTCTCTGGGACGGTCATACTCCCAGGTCTGTATCCTCTGGTTGTTTTCGGGGTGTTGTTGATCATGAGCACAGGGATGCTCCCGAAAGTGCTCCAGGTCAGCATCCATCTCCCCCAGCCGCAGGTACCCCCTCCCGACCCAAGCATCGATAGTCTCGGCTATCTGCCTGAACCCGTGCGTGTGCCCGCCGTTGCGACGCGCCTTGAGGCCGCACGCGGCGAACAGGTAGCTGTGGATCATCTCGTGCAGGAACGTCGAGATGAGCAGCCGCCTGTTGTACTTTGTGTCTTTCAGGATCGGCGACGACAGCACGATGAGGGTCTCGTAGCCTCCGTGGCGGGACCGCCTCACGGCCGTCGTGCCCACGATGTGGGCCCTGTACTGGTCGCTCGCCGGGTGGCTCCAGTCCCATGCGACGCGCCCTCGTAGCCTGTCGGCGAAGAAGAGCTCGTTGGCGGCCGAGAAGATGCTCCGCAGGGCGTCGTTGTCGAGGGGGATCTCGGCGGCGCGCGACTTTGGGTTGATGAGGGTCCGGAGGATGCGGCCGTGGCGCGAGTCGGAGCGGCGGTGCCGTCGGCGCTTGGCCCCGAGCCCGGCGACGTGGTCCCTGACGAGGCGGGCCGCCGCGAGGTCGCTCAGGAGCGCCTGGTCTCCGGCGTCCTCCCCCTCGTCCTCATCGTCGTCCACGTCCGGTGGGAGGGAGTGCTGCGCCGTGTCGGATGAGATGGAGAGGCCCGACTCTGTGCGCTCCATGGCGCACGAGTCGGGGAGACCAGGTGCTGCTGCTGGTCTGGGCTCGACCGGAGGAGGAGGAGGGCCGAACCCGATGGCAGAGTCGATGGGTTGAAAGTCGGGTGCCTCTGGAGTAGGTGAGCGCTCCCGGATGACGAGGAATGCGAGGTTCTTTACGGCGATTGAACCGTGTACTTGAGGAGGAGGAGTGTTTTCGTGGTCGTCGTAGTCCCAGGTGTAAGAGCGGTGATGGGGATGATAGGTGCTGGCGTGCTGGCCCATGGCAGGACCGTGATGAGGATGCTGGCCCGAGGGAGAATGACCGCTCGGCCCAGCTACCGGTGGACCATCATAGTCGACGACTGCGTCGGCGAACCTCGTCCTCTTGGGGTCAAAGGCGAAGCCATCGCCGCCCTCCGAATGGCTAACCCTGCGCTTCCCGCCGACAAAGTACGGCCCCCGGCCGGTGGCACCAAGAGAAGGACCCCCGTCAACCACCCAAAATGCCATGGGACAGGCTCATCGATAGGAGGAAAGAGAGGAGGGACTTCACATGTGGTAAGATGTGCGTCTGGAAGCACACTCCTGTGGTGTCTTCTGTTTGGCAGTTGAGAGGCGTCTGTCGTGGCAATAAACCTCCCTTGTTGAAGTCGGTGAGTCCAGGCGAGGTCGGGTGGCGGAATGAAGACGCGTGGGTGGCGGTGGTCGAGGGATAACGAAAATAAATGGGAGACAGTGTGTGAAAAGAAGAAGCCCAGAAGGAATGGGTGCGATGTCTCAAAGTTTCACTTGACCTTTCTCTGTCTCTCGATTCCTTTTGACGGCCGATGCCGTTAATTTAGTTCCAAGACCTTTTGGGCGGGCTGGCAGCTCCAAATAAGCCTTTTCCCCCTCCTACTCAGGGCAGGGCGTACCCAAGATTGGAAGGCTTAAATGCCCACTGACAGCCCCAGGAGCCCCTGTCATCCCAGGTCCAGTTGTCAACTCCAGCGCCTGCTCCTTTCAGGTTTCTTAAGCCTCCATGCCTGCCAAATCACAGAGAGAGGACCTACGGTCTGCCTGCTGGGGAATCCTTGCCTTTCAGTGTGAGGCGCTGGGCCGTCGACGGGATTGTCTGGCTGCTGGGCCAAGGCCAGAAAGGGGGTGGCCTGCGACGCAGAATGACACGACAGCGAGACATGTCTGTTGGGGGTTCGGAGGGGGATCATCGCCTCACTCTGCTGGCTTACTGCAGTGGCCATCACCTATTGACTGCTATGGCGGTGTGCTCTGTTCAGCACACTGCAACTGCAGCACCGCAGGACAGTCCACCAGTGAACCCCGTGATTTAGAAGCTCAACCAGAGCGAGCACCTACAGCGTGACAGCGCACACCGTTCCCCACTGCCCTCTGCCGCCCTGTCTCGTGTGGGTTCACGAGGTCGGGATATGCAGATGGGGCCTTGGCCAGGAGCAATCTCTCGTGCCTTTTCCAGGGCTGTTTCTCTCGCCACTCAGTACCTTTGACAACTACCGAGTCTTAGCTAGGCCCGCTATCAATTGGCCAAGATGAACCCCCGAGGAGTCGTGATTGGTCGCCCTGGATTTTAGCACCTGAACCCAGCAGGCCAATTGTCGGTGGAGAGGAAAACACCAGATGGAACTGCAGTGCTGGATCTTGTTTACTGTAATTAATACTCCATAGATTGGCATCCTAATAATAGCAGTCATTCCTGTGTAACTTGCCACCGCGGGGTCTGGAGGTCATCATAGAGATCCAAGTTCCATCAACAGGCCGAGGCAGTGAAAAGTCTAAATACTGATGAATAAATAAGCAACCTCACTGCCCAGTTGCCAGGCCCTCCTAGCTTGCCACTTGACTTGATGCTTGTCAGCCTGTGTAACGTGTGCTGCTCTCGCCGCCTCGTCTTGAGGGTGGCCCCGAGGTGCAGTAGCGCAGGGCCCTACTAGGGGCAGAGGCAGCCCAGGCCAGGCCCAGGTCTAGTTCCGTCTCCAACTCCCGTCGGGACAATCTCCACCGACGATCACCCTTGAACTGTCAAGCCCGTCCGGGATCTTGCCTGTAACGTGAGAGATGATTCATGCGCCTACAGTACTCTTGCTACATCCCGAGCCCTCGCACGAAGCGCACCTCGTCCGCTTGCCGCTCCAGGGCCTCCCGCATCCGGTGCGAGTACTCGCGCCGCTTGTCCTCGTCCTCGGCCTTGGCCTTGTCGGCCTCCTCGCCGTGGAAGCTCTCGGGCGTGAAGAGCGCCTCGCTCGTGAAGCTGATCATGCCCAGCTTCTCGCCCGTCCAGAAGAGGACGTTGTCCTCGTTGGGCCGGTCCCGTCCTCCTCTTGTAGACAGGATCTTGCGGGCGAGGTCGTCGGAGCCGGGCATGGATGCAAAGAGGGACGCCTGCGTCTGCACGTCGCTGTGGCCTACCCTGACCCGCCGGCACTCGGTGTAGCCGTCCCTCTCGAACCACTTGATCTGCCCTGCGCCGTCCGAGAAGGCGATCTTGGTCCCGTGGTTGATGACCGACAGGATGATGGAAGAGGCCGCCGTGTACCGGTTCTTCATGGTCGAGCTCTGCTGCACCGCGTCCCCGCCGCCGCCGGGCTGCTGCTGCTGCTGCTCCGCCGACGAGCCCACCAGCCCGTACAGCTCCAGCGAGCCCTTGGTCTTGTACTCGCCCCCCGCGATCAGGGTGCGGCCGTCCCCGGGGGCCTTGCACTCCTCCACCCTCTCGGCCGAGAGCTCCCCGCGGCGGCGCACCTCGTGGTCGACCGTGGAGAACGGGTAGGGCAGCGCGGCGAGGCTCGACAGCCTCGACCCCGAGTAGATGGATCCCATGATCTTGGGGAACTTGCGCCGGTCGTAGTGCAGGATGTTGGAGAACCGGCCCGCCACGTAGATGTCGTCCGACACGGCCTCGTCGCCGGCCGGCCGGGGCAGGTGGAGGATGCTCGTCGGCGTCGGCTGGGACAGCGAGGCGTACGGCGGCAGGGGGGTCGGGTCGAAGATGGCCCTGAAGGGGTTGTCGCCCTCCCACCCGTCCAGCCGCTCCACGACCTGGCTGTGCACCCTGGACGGCGCCCGGAAGTCGTGGAGATGGATCCCCAGCGACGTGCCCACGGTCAGGGGCACGCCGTCGTGAATCTGCGACAGCGTCGTGATGGACCACTCGAACGAGTCCCGGTTGACAACCTCGAGCCGGTTGAGGTCGACCTCTATCAAGTCTATTGGTCCCGTAGGGTGTCAGTAAACCCCCCCTAAGCAAGTCAAGGGGCACTCACGGCTCTGCACGGCAAAGACAGCGCGGTGGCTGTTGTTGCTGATGCTGACGCACTCGGTGACCCCCGTGTCGATCTTCTTGGACCGCCTAGTGTTCTGGTCCCCCCGGCCGTCAAAGAACAGAATATCGGGCCGGCTCGTGGCGACGATGCCCCCCCGCCTCCCCCTGCTGCCGTTGACGTCCCACAGGCACACCGAGCCGTCGTCCAGCGGCGAGACCGCCAGGAGGCTCCCGAGCCCGTCGTCCCCGTTGCTGGGGTTGTAGAGCGCCATGCCGCGGACCTCGATGGGGTGCTCCAGCCCGCCCTGCCGCGCCCGGGGCGTCTCCAGCCAGTTGACGCACGTCGGGCCGTGGCGCTGGATGTATTCGTCGTACCAGGAGACGCGCTCGCCCGGGAACGCGGGGTCCCAGTTCGCCTGGTCCTGGAGAAACTGTAGGTGGCCCCTGTCCCGGCGAGGTGACTGACGACCGTCGCTCGGTAGTAATGATGATGATGATTCTTCTTCATCATGACCCTCGCCCGAGTCTGCGGCGCTGTTGCTCTTGTCCGGCGCAGACTCGGCCGACGTCGCAAAGACCCTCCGGCGGTTCTGGAGAAAGTGATACCACGATGAACGCTCGAAGCAGTGACGCTTCCAGAGCTCATGGTCGAGACAGACTTGTCTGAGTTTGCGCGAGACGAGCTGGAGCCCGGGCAGATAGTGAGGCTCGAGATCTGAGATGTCATGTCAGCCATTGATGATAGCGGGGTATGCCTATTTCTGAGACGGACAACTCACAGCACAGGATCTGCAGCAGGATCTCATCAGGGAGCTCGTCCCATGGACCTGACGGCTGGCCGAGAGAGCCCATGACGCACACTGCAGAGAGCGCGCGCGGGCGAGGCTCGGGAGACTTTGATGGGAGAGCTCCAGTCCCCGGGTCTCTCTCTCTCTAACCTAGCCTCCTCCAGTCGCCGGGCTGGATTTGGAGAGAGTGGAGGTGCGGGTGCGGGTGCGGGTGCAGGTGCAGCAGAGGTGAAGGGGCGCCGTAGGTCAGAAGCACGGTCGACAAGGGTGTTGGCGATAAGCGACGGACGGATGAGCCGGTGGTTAAGCGAAGCTACAGTCACACGCTGGCCCAGTTCCCTAGGCCCTTAACAGTCCCTGACAGTCACCTTGGCTGGTCTAACAGTCCTCGATGGAACGGTCTGATGGCGTTGGATGGTTCTTAAATCTTATTGCCCCAACGTCGTACTTATGGTTCTCGGGACAGTCAGCTTTGCCTGATCAATTGGCCCATGAGAGTCGCCCGTGTGATGCAGCAGACCTGCGAGGCCAAGCCCGGTTCCCCGAGGCGACGATCCATTTTCGGAGGGGACATTCAAGGAAGGACTTGGCAATTGATTTTATCCCATCAACTCCAAGCCATGGCATTCGGATTTCTTGGCGATCCCGAGATCTCCATTAGAAGCTATACTCACTCTACCTGTATAGTATGTCTACAGCTGGGCCTACTAGCAGTGCTTAGATATTCAAGTTGGAGTTGCTGGTTCTAGTTCTGCTTCTGCTTAGTAGGTCTGTTTCTGGCAGTTGCCAGCTGTTTGCAGCTGCCAGCAATATCACCACCCACGGGAGATGCCCTGACCTCCCACGCGCATAAAAAAAGTTCGAACCCTTACTTGATGCCTCAGTCAACTATGGCGCACTACTTTTGTTTTTCAAAATAATAAAATCTCCGCGTGGACGCGTGCTCTGTCTCCTCTCCTCTCCTCTCCTCCTTCCTCCCCATCACCACCCACCATCTTAACCCGCATCGCGATAACCAACGTTCCTCGCGCACTCGGGAGTGCCGCTCCAAGGAATTAAAAAAAAAAATCGCCTACAGAAATCATCTATCTACCCATGTAGTATTTCTTTCTTTCTTTCTTTCCTTTCCGCGGCTTGATTACCCTTGTGGTTACAAATCAAAGTCGTTCCAAAGGAGCTTTACCACCCCTTTCTTCTTTCCCAGTCTTCAGCTTCTCGCCGGCTTCATTCTCGACGCGGCAGATATTCATCGTCTCTAACCAGGCCCAAGACCATGTCGAAGAGTGCAATCCTGTGAAACGCTACAATGATGCAACCACTCCCGGAAAGCGTAAGCCCAAACTAACCCTTCATCACACACCTCCAAAGAAGGGACCGCATGCTAACTCGATATAGTCGGCTGAGAGCTCTTATTCGGGCCGACAGGCTCGACAGCCTCGACAGCCTCGTCAGACCACCGCTTCCGGCTCATCCTATCGCCCGGATTCCTTTGCGGGCCCTGGTCTGGACGATGGCATTCAGCTCCAAGACCTCTCCTTCATCAAGCCTCTTCAGACGCCTGCCGCTCGGGGGCTTGCCGCTGAGTATTCTTCCCGAACTCAACCCAATGCCGGGGCCGGCACCGCTGCAGCTGAACGTGGTGGCCCGGCTGGCGATGACCATGCGGCTTCCGAGTGGGAAACCGTCGCTGCCGACGACGAGCGTGAAGAACCCCCCATGCTGTCACCTAGACAGCTTAGACGTCAGGCAAACTTCAACTACGTTTTCCGCGCTGAAGACGTCGATAATCCCAAGCCGGATAGTTGGGCTCAGCAGACGTATAATTTCGAACTCCCCCCACGCAACTCGGCTCCCAAGACGTCCGTACGACTAGTTCCCGCTTCCTCCCCCGGGCTGCGCTCCTTCCACTCCTCGTCCAGCCGCTACAGCGAGCAGGACAAGGACGATCAGCAGAACGAGGACGATCAGAAGGGCAAGGGCATTCAGCAGGGCAACAAGGTCGTTCCTGCTGTTGCGGAATCAGCTGGTCCCAGTGCCAACTACCGGGCTAATCGATATTTGACGGTGCCCGAGGTCAACGGCAACAATGGGTTGCTCAATAGGTTTTCCGTCGCGTCCACCAGCACCGATGAAGATCCCTTCAAGTATGACAAGGACCCGTACTCGGGGTTCTTGCAGTCATCAGCCGAACGGGACGTCAGTGGTGCGCTACACCAGACCGGAGCAAGCACCCATTCCAATGCTGGCGTCCCGCGAGTCGCCGAGAACACGTGCGGCGATGCCCATAGAGCGCTCAACATTGGCCCCTTTTATGAGGCCACGGCCATTCGATCGGCTTAGAACGTCGACGAAGAGATCAAAGTACCCGTCAGACGAGAGCATCAGCAGGGCAGAGAGCCAAGCCCTGAACCAGTCCCTGACCGACGGCTCAGCGGCGGCATCGCCACTCTTATCAAGGACCGTCCGCAGACCGGTACCGAAGGTGACTGGCAGACTGTCACCACAGAGAACCACCCCGTCAACCTTGCAAAAGGAACTGGGAGCAGTCTTGCCGACGTGTCCGACATGTCTGAGCACGACCTGCACCTCCATCAATATCATTCGACGGACAAGATCATCCAGCATCCTTTCCGTGATGCTAGCTCGGGCCCGTCTCGTCTTCGCAACGACAAGCGAACCAATGCCCCCGTTCTCGTTCCTCAGTCCCGAGGTCGCGGCCCAGGGCATTTGGCCGTCAACACGGCTCGCAACCTTTTGCCGTCGCCGAAGAGGCTGTCTGGATCTGGTGCGCGTTTCTCTCACTTGTTTCGCGATGACGAGGAAGGCCGTAACCCAAACCGCCATAGCCAGCTCGCAGAGATGGAGGCTAGGCGAGACAGCTACCAGTCCCTCGCTTCAGAGTCCGCCGTTCCCGAGGCCGGCGCGAATCAAGAGGCGCCTGCGGGCGACACTGGGAAGACTTCGTCGTGCTTCAGCTGGGCGCGAATCCGCGAGAATCTTGGACGAGACCGTCCCAAGGCCGCCCTGACCATCCTGGATCAGCCACTGTACAGACGTGGGGTCAAGGAGTCGGGTGAAGGAAACAAATCACACCGTGTCCCTCACGACGACTTCCTCTCCAGGCTTCCCCATCTGCCCTTCCCCCTTGTCAGCCTCCCCGAGGCATCGCTAGTCCAGCACCTCAAGATAATGAACGGAGACGAGGACCACACCGAGAGTGCGCGTTCCTTCGCGACCAGGGCGAGATCCAACACGTTCAACACCGCCGATTCGACTATTGTACCTCACACGCCCTCGCCCAGCCGACGTCACTTCTCGGAGGGCTTCCAGGGCCTGGGCCTTGCCCGACCAGCGCCGGTTCACCACGCCAACCGAGGACGCGACGGTAAGTTGAGCAAACCCTTTGACGACGAGAGACATGCTGACCATGACACAGCGAGCCAGGGCATCTCCGATATGCTGATCTCGTCCTCGGCGATTCTCGACACTCCGCCGGCGACTGAGCGACGATTCGCCAGACAGGGAGCTGGGTACCGACGGCTGCGCCAGCAGGACTCGACTGCCTTCCCCGGCGGCCTGCCCCGGACCCGAGGCTTTTCATCCAGCACCCTGGACAGGCGTGCGAGAAACAACCGTCAGGTGAGCCACGACCTACCGGCCGAGGGGAGCATCTTCACCGAGGCGGAGACCATCCACATCGAGACGGCGCGCGACGCCATCCGCCAACGCCGCGAGATGCCCAGCAACTGGGAAACCGAAGCTGAGAGAAAAATGTTCATGTGGCTCATGATCCTGACCATCCTATTCCCCTTCACCGGCCTGCTGGCCCTCCTGGGCAAGTTCGACTCTACCATCTCGTGGTACACCCACGGGCACAGGCACACCCTCACCTGGGAGCAGCGCTGCACCATCAAGCAGCAGCTCATCTGCGAGGCCTTGCTGTACCCGATCCTGACCACGTTTGTGTGTCTGTACTTGGTCTACAAGTAAACAGCCAACCAAGAGAGTCGTCTACCACGGTCCACGGTGGTATGGGTCCTGATGAGGCCATCAGCCTTGTCTCTGTACTTGGCCTTGAAGCAACCAACCAACCACAAGAGGGATCTATCAGGGTCCCCAGTGGCATACGAAGGCTTCTTTTTCTTTTTCCTTCTTCATCTTTTTTGGGGGGGATTCCGACAATCAACGGCATATGAATCAAAACGGTTTTCGCAGGTTCATATCTCCATATAGCGCCAGCCTGGGCTGCAAGAAACCGACAACAGCGGATGGTTAACGTCCCGGGAATCAAGGGAATATCAAACAAAGGGATTTCGCAGGACATGTCTGCATATACGCCAGATGGGCGACAAGGGACGGAGGACACGGGTGGTTATGGACGTCCCGGAAGATTACGTCTTGTCTTTTATTTGCTCATCTACTGCCGGCCTCGGGATGAGGATAATCGGGCAGCCCTTAAGGAAAGTGTACTGAGTTGATCTAGGGCTAATAGAATCACTAGTAGCCAGACTTGCAACTTGTCGTGATCAATGTCATATCCGTCCTTCACCAAGCACCGTAGAGCCAGACTTGCAACAGTTTCTCGTGATCGGTGTCCGCCAAAGTCCATCCCCTCGTGCTTCACCAAAGAATCACTTGCTGCTGCTGTTTCCACCAGAGTTGGAGGTGGACGTGTTGCCGCTGGGCGAAGTGTAGGTAGAGCCCCCGCTGCTGTTGTTGTAGTAGGTGCTTCCGTTGGGGTTGGAGTAGTAGTAGGACCCGTTACTGCACGCCCCGACGTTAGCTGCCTGCCTGCCTGCCGAGTGTCACGATGGTGGATGCTGCCGGTGCGGGCCATACCTGTTGGAGTAGTGGTAGGAGTTGGAGTTGGCGGCGCCGCTGCCATAGTCCCGGGCGCAGTAGTGGTTGCCCTTTCATGGGTCAGTCAGGGAATGCAAGACGGGTATGGGGGCGTATCTGGAGTGGCTCACCTGGCTGTTGGTGCCAGAGCTCTTGTAGGTGTAGCTGTCGGGCATGATGGCTGTTCAGTGGTGTGCGTATGTGGGAGTGTCTCGAGTTGTCTTTGGGGTGTCTTTGGTTCTTGTTCTTGTCTATGGATGGAGGAGAAGAAGAAGAAGAAGAAGTAGAAGAAGAAGAGGGGAACAAGAACCTTGGGGAGGTCAGCGAGCCCTTTTCAAGTGAGGGGAAGGAGGAGGAGGAGGGGGAGGGCCCAGGGAGACCAAAATGCATGTGACGGTTGTTTTGCTGTTTGGCCAGCAGGGGAGGATGAGTCGAAGCGAGGTACCTTATCGATGGTGTCAGAAGTGGTTGTTGTGATGGATGACGTGGTGTTGATGATGATGGACGGCAATCTGATGGATGGCAGGTTTCTATATGGACCCGTTATTGGCAAGCACAGTTCTGTAGTTGCGTCAGTCTATCAATCGGAAGGCGCAAGCAGTCATGCTGTTTTCTTGCTCTCACCAGATCCATCAAGGATTGTAGGGATGATTGGTAGTATGGCCTTGCTGCTGTAGCTTTGCCGTCATGTCAATCACCCTCTTCTCAAAAGGCTGTACAGCTGACATGGGCCCTGGAGCCCATGGGTTTGCCGCTGAAGGGGACGGTTGCTGTTGGAGGCAAAGAGTGCAAAGCCTGATGGCCTGGACTGCGAGCCTCTCGGACGGGACACTTGACATGGGCATTCCAGGATTGTAGTGTATTAAATGTAGACTAACGTACATGATAAGCGAGCGTCGCATCCAAGTATGCGACGCACTTTTCCACACCCTCACCACTCTATACTCAAATAAAAACACAACAACGCAATCAATCAATTAAAATTACTCACTATACTCTTCCCCAGACGTCTCAATCACTACCTGACAGGTCCTTGCATTATGGCCAGTCTTGCCGCAAACACCACAACGCCGAACGCCCGATCCGACCGCCCTTCCTCGACCACCACTCCTCGACGATTCCGCAACTACCTGCGCATCAACGTCTATCTGGTTAATTGCCTGCCTTCCCTCCTCTACTGTCA
>JABFEP010000445.1:0-10611 GCA_013618265.1 Fusarium albidum
CCATTCCCATTCCCATTGCCATTCCCATCGCCTTGCCCATTCACACCCCCGTCGTGCTCGATCCTAAAGTTGTAGTCGTCCGTGTACCCCGCCGGCTCGCACCTCGTCCCTTCGGCCATGGCCATCTCGACACTCCACTGGCCGGCCGCGCACCGCTGGAACGAGCCCGTCATGCAGTTCCACTGGCCTTCCGTGTCGCAGGCGGCGCCGGCCTGCTCGGCCCGTCGAGACAGCGGGCCATGGTCCGGGTCCGATGAGGGTGTGGCCAGGGAGTGGATGATGAGGCATGATAGGAGGAGGAGGAGGAGGAGAAAGGTTGGTGGTGTTGCTATGAAACGCATCTTTGTAGCTTTTTCGGGTGGTCCGGGTAATGATTTTCGGAGGCGGAGCCGGTAATGTGGAGAAGAAGAGCCGGAAGGTGGTTAGTTATGCAACCCGACCTCTATTGAAAGCTTTTACTTCTGCGGCCGTCTTTCTCAAACTTCAGGATACAAAAAATGTCGACTTCTGGATACACCGTCATTTTTAAACACCTCGGGCTGGTTTCCATACCGCCTCACTTCCCCAACTACTCGCTTGAGTGAATTCCTATTGCTGCCCAGCGCGCCATGCCTGCCATGGAGAGCGGTGGGTCGACCCCGGACGTGGATCAGTCTCATTGGAGAACTCGGGGGGAGAAGGGCAGTGACAATGGCGAGATGGCTTTTTGAGGACGAGGCTTGAGCGCTGTCTCACTGCCCGACTCGCGGTGATGAGCTGCATATAACTTGAGGTTGAGTTGGGTATTGACACTGTATGTATAATGCTGACGATGTAGGACCTGCGAGAACACGGAAACGCAACAGGTGCCTTTCAAGTGTCTATTAAAATATCTTTGAAGTGTTTTTCCAGTATCTTTTAACGTGACTAATTATCGAATACCTCCAATTACTCGGTCAATCACTCGGTCGGGTCTCCATCCTTCCATGTATGTACAGATCTCGATTTGCTGTGACGAGTTGGATTTGACGTGCATTTGGTGTGGGCCAGGCCATCTACCTTGGATAGAAAGAATCATGCGTACGTAATATCTTGTATCGTTAGTTAGAAAAATGTCGTTATGAGGGACAAGAAACCAACATGCCTTGTATTTTTTTCTCAAGAAGTGAATAATCTGCTGCAGCAACAACAGCCAATAACCAAGCCATCAAGCGCTCTCGGCCGGCGTCATGGTCTTGATCTCCCGCAGCTGCCGCTTCCGGATCCGCGCACGGTAGGCGACGCAGGCGATCGCGACGGCGGCGACGACGAGGATGCCGGCCAGCATGACGCTCCCGATGACCACGGTCTGGAGGCGGTCGTCGGGCCTGCTGGGGATGGGGGTGGCGGCGGTGCCGTCGACGCCGTGGGCGTCGCTGAAGGGTTCCATCATGCTGTTCATGAGGGAATGTTGACGACTTCTCGGGAACTGTGCTCGTTGATGAAGCTGGGGTTGAGAGGGGTGAACTGTAGTTGACGGATTGATCAAGACTGTATGTGGTCGTCCTTCACGGAAAGCCGTGGTATTTAAACACCCAGATGTTTGGCTCTAGAGGTTCTCATTGTTCTCACCACTTTCACCTCATTGGATTTCACCCGGGCCTTGTCCTGGCCGCCTGAAACTGGCGTCCTTTGTGCAAGCCGTGATGGAAAGACTTGCCAGTCGACATATCACTTTCCCAACCAACCATGACAGGGCCTGACTATCTCGGGATACCTTGCTGGCCAGGCCATGTGGCCTCAGAGGGCACTCATTTTGCTTTGACCACACAAGCCGTAATTTCTCAGGCTTTGTTCACGGGTTGTTTCGGGCGGTGAAGAAAATTATATATGATTGAAATTACTCATTACATGCGGCATTGCGGTCCCAGCGCTTGGTCCGCCTACCTCTTTCCTTGGCATCTATGAACTAGCTCCCCCCCCCTTAATAGATAATACAATACAAAGAAAACCTAGGGGGGAGATGTTGTGCGCCCTTGCGGATGCTATGCTATGTGCAGTTTCCCATTCGCCATGCTGCTTACCTCATTCGTCTTCAGTAGCAAGGGAAGACGAAAGTAAGAAAAAAAAAAAGACCTGTGTGCGTAACCTTTTCGTAAATCATTGAAATCAGTTTGACGATGCTGTGCCATTCCAGGCTGGGTAGGTCGAACGCCACGACCCGTCGTCGTACGTTCGGGGCGGAGGGATCGTTTCGGAAGACTTGCTCGAGATGCCGGGAGTGGTCATGGCCGAGGTGACCAACGTAGTCGGTGCGATGGGGGCAATGAACGGGACGGTGGCAGTAGGTTCAGGGGCGACAATGTCAAGGGTCGTCTCCGAGGGGGCACTGGATTCGATAGCAGACGGCTCCGTGGTTTCTTCGTGGGCCTCGGCGGCGCGGCTTGTCAAGGTAATGAGGGTGGTTGAATTCGGGCGAGGAATTGGGGATGAGGCGGCGGGAGGGGGCTCAACAATCGTCTCGAGCGTTGTAGCAGAGGCAGGATCAGAATCAGACGTTGTCGAACGCGGTCCGACAGTCGGCTCCTGTGATCCACCTGTGGTTGTTGTTTCAAGTCCAGGTTCAGTCGTCGTTGAGCTGAGCTCGCCAGATGACTCTGAGAGCTCGGTGCTCGCGGGTTCAGGTTCAGGCTGAGGCTGAGGTTCAGAGGTCACTTCTGGAGCCACAGCAGAACTCAGGATTGTCGAAGAGGGCTGAGATGTAGTCTCTGTAACATCATCTGTGACGAGGGTGGTGGTGGTTTCTGCCTTTTCGGTCGTGCTCGGCTTCTTGGATGCCTTGGATTTCGGAGCGCTGGGCTGAGGGATGACGGTGATGGTGCGGGTCACTTGCCCTTCTTCCAGGTCGATGACCGAGACGGTTGTCGGAATAGCCTTGGTGATTGTCTTTGCGGGCGGGGTGACAATGTCAGGCTTCCCTGTCTTGGTGACCACGTGGGTGACTGGTTCCTTCGTCTTGACGACGGTTTGGATAACCGTCACAACACCGTCTCCATCGTCGTCGCCGTGGTCGTCACCCTTGCCGTTACCGCCGCTCCCATCGTCATCTCCGTTTCCGGAATCTCCGGAATCAGACCCTTCGTCATCGTCAGGCTCCAAAGGCACAACGGAATACTCGGGCTTGTTGGCGGCGGGCTCACGCACAACGACTCGGGGCTGGGGGAGTGCAGCGACGGTGGTGTATGAGGCAGAGAGGGCCAGCAGGAGGGGGATGAACCCGCGCATCTTGACGAGGCTTCTTCGCCAAGCTGGAGAAGGGAGGATTTCGCGTGAGTGATTGTGATGGGCCAATATTTATTGTGTTGGTGTTGTGTGTTGTTTGAACGCGCTGGCACTGGCGGCGCCCATGAAAGAGCCGTTGAGAGATGCAGCGGGGGGTTGGTGTTTGATGCTGCCAACGGTGAATCACCGCAGATGAAAAGATGCACGATGCACGATGAGTGTACCAGTGCAATTTTTAGTTGAGAAGTGCAGATTCTTACTTGAAAGGAGAGGAAGAATTCGGAGGGTTAACCAACCTGGGGTGTCCTGGAATAGTTTTAACAAAGCTGCAATTGAGATGGCTGGTGAAGTTTGTGTGAATTGATGGGAGGTTGGAGAGCCGCGAAGGCGCTAGCATCGCCTGAGGCCCTGGAGATCTGGAGATTTTACAGGCTGATTACAGCGAGGGAGGCTCACCAGCCACCCGAATCCTGCGACAAATCCATGTGATTGGCTGATAGAAGACCAGATGGCTTGACCCTGGTCTTGGATTCAGCTCTTGGCTGAAGGTGGTCCCGTCCCTACGGAGCCCCCGCACATTTAAATTTTTAAAACCAGACCAATAATTAATACGTACTCCTGAGAATACCCGTGCCTCCCGCGGCGTTATCGCTGCTCTTTTCCGGGCATGTATCCGTGAATCCTCAGGCACTATCAAGACCAGATCGGATGGCGACACAAAGGCAGACTTGCGTAAGTGATAGTGGCGGTGCTAGGGTCTAGTGGCGTCGGGAACTCGTTAGGCGGGTGGCTGGTGTGCCTGAATGCGGCGGCCAAAACCCGACAAGTCCCATGCGACGTGACCAACGATGCGAGCCTGGTCCTAAGTTAAAAGTACTGCGTGATGTGCAGGTTCTTCATTTTCCCCGCACAGCCTCTGTCAACTCATCATTTTGGTTCATCCACCATGCTGGAGATGGCGATCATCTGGGCTGCCGGCTCAGTGAGGGATTGAATAAAAGCACATGTTCAAACGACGACGACTCTGGCTCTTTTAATACTTAGGCACCTAATTAAGGTAACTGGCAGGAAACATTTCAATGTCAAAATCCTAGAGCGCTTTCTATTTCTCTGGTGCTTGCCTCCGGAGCATGCGCCGTGGCTGGCAGAAAAAGATTCGGCCTCGTGTGGAACCTGCAGGAGCGATGAGCCAAAAGATGACGTTCACCCGATCCTCGGACTAGAGTTGTTGGGTTGCTTCGCCACGGCGGCTTAATAAAGCAGCCCACAGCGTGACGGCAGCACCATCCGCAACGGCCAAGGCTGAGCAGCTGCAGAGTCTGGGCATCCGGCTGCTTTTAGACCGTCTGCCAACTTAAATAAGAGAGCCTCGTGTCCCTTTTGAAATTGCCTGCGTAGATTTTATTCAAGTTCCTTCAAACCCCCCAACAAGTCCGCGCCCCTCTCTCCTTCCTTCCTTACTTCCTGGCCTCCGTATTTATCTCCCTGACCTCATTCTTCATCCACACATTCCGGCCGTAACGTCGCTCCGGCTTTCATCAAGACAACAACTTCTTGAGGTCATTAGTAGCCACACATCAGAACCGGGCAGCACCGGCGTCATGGCGTATCCAGGACAAGGCTATGGCCCCCCTTATGGCCGTGAGTAGTTTCTCTTGTTTCGAGTCTTCCCCGCTGCTGGCATCGCATCTGACCCGAGTCCAGAGCAACCGCAGGGCTATGGCCAACAATACCCCCCTCCAGGCCAATACCCTCCACCCCAGCAACCGTATGGCGGATATCAGCAGCAGCCCCCTCCTCCTCCGGGACAGTATCCTCCTCAGCAAGGCGGCTACCAGCAGCCTCATGGCCATTATCCACCTCCAAACCCGCAGCAGCCGTATGGCGGATATCAACAGCAGCCTCCGCCCCCTCAGCCCTACGGCGCTCCGCCAGGCCAATATGGCGCTCCTCCACCACATCATCCCCAGCAACCGCATGGCCATCACTCGCCCGCACCACCTGCGCCGTACGGCGCTCCTCCTCCCAATGCCCCGTATGGCGCGCCCGCTCCTCAGCAGTATGGCGCGCCTGCAACTCAGCCGACTCCACCGTCGCTGGGATACGGTCCGCCTCAGATCATTCAATGGGACGGCAACCCAGACGCGCAGGCTCTACGCAAGGCCATGAAGGGCTTCGGCACGGATGAGAAGGCATTGATTTCCATTCTGGCCAACAAGGATCCTCTGCAGATCGATGCTATTCGAGCCGCCTACGAGCGGGCGCATCGGCGTAACCTGATTTCTGATATTCAGAGCGAGACCAGCTCATGGTTCGAGAAGGCTCTGGTCCAGCTCGCGCGCGGCCCTCTTCTGGCCGATGTGCACAACCTGCACGAAGCAATGACGGGCCCCGGGACCAAGGAGCGCGTCCTCAACGACGTTTTGCTGGGACGATCAAATGCCGACATCAAGGCCATCAAGAGTGCATACTACCACACATTCCACGACAAGCTCGAGGAGGTTGTCAAGGGAGATCTCAGCATGAAGACGGAGCGACACTTCATGATCGTCCTGGCTGCCCAGAGAGCCGAAGATTCCGCGCCTGTCAACCCTCAGCAGGTTGATGACGACGTCATGCAGATCTACAAGGCCACCGAGGGCAAGATGGGCACAGATGAGATCCTGGTCTGCAGCATCTTGAGCAACAGGAACGACAACCAGATCCGTGCCATCGCGCACACCTACAAGCAAAAGTTCAACAAGGACCTCGAAAAGGTCATCAAGAGCGTGAGCGCCCACCCCGTGAAGACTGTTTCTTCTGTTCAATTCTGACGTGATGTAGGAGTTCTCGGGCCACATGGAGGATGCTTTGCTCTTCCAACTACGCAGCGCCACAGACAAGTACATGCACGCAGCGAAGCTGCTGGAGGACTCGATGGCCGGGATGGGAACCAAGGACCACCTCCTCGTCGCTCGCGTGGTCCGCTTCCACTGGGATCGCAACACCTTGGAAAACGTCAAGGGGGCCTACCAGCAACGATACAGCAGAAGCCTAGGAAGCCGGATCAAGGGCGAGACCTCGGGCGACTACAAGAGGACGATGCTGGCTTGTATCGGGGAGCCTTGGTAGCCGGTGGTGGGGGACATTGGAGGATTATAAGGTTGGAAATGATGGGGCTTCGCAGCCTCATGACGGCCGCTTAACATGATGATTTGGCGTTGGGGGGATCTCTTGACTGTGGCGGTTCTCGTCGTGCAGTGTGGAGTCGGCAACGCTGCAGAGGATACCTTAACTTCAGATTTATTATACCCGTCTTGGATTGGCATAAGACATTCACTACGTAACAGCAAGTTACTGAAATCGCTGTCTGAATGTGTGATTTTGCTCATGCTCCATCTCGTCACTGACTAATGATATTTTAATCTTGCGACGTATAAGTCTGGTCTTATAAAACTGACCAAGGCGAGCCTCAGCATTTACTCAGGGGGCGCTTGTGCGTCGCTTGTTGGCTTTCCTGTCCGAAAGTTAATAATAAGGCGAGATAAAGGCGCAATTGGCTAATAATTAAGGGCAGACACCGAGAAGCAAGCTTATTGGCATGTAAGCATCTCGTTGATTAAAGAGTGCCCTGACAACAGACAGACCTGCGTGTGTTAGTGCTTGTTAAGATAAGGCTTTTAGGGAGGGACTGAGGTATGGTACTAAAATTGCTAGGAGGGAGACCGTCTTTTAAAGGCTTGGGAGACGTCTGTGGAAATTTAAGAGGGTCTCAAAGAGGGGTAAAGTCACGCTGCTTGACACGCTTCAAACTTATAACTTAACGCTGATTGGCTATATTAATTAAATTTTACGCTAGAGCAGTATGCGTGTCTGGAAAATAAGGCATCTAAACTAACAAGTCGGATTAGAAGCACATGATATTTTTTATAAGGATTAATATAACGGCACTAGTGGGTCTTATAAAGATTTCTCCCTTTCCTTCTTGTTTTAACGCACGCCTTGCTTGGCTCTCCCTTTACTAATTTTCCTGCCAGTACCCCACGCGCGGACGGACGGGCGCAGCGATTCGTGTGCGCGGATCGTCCTGCTAATAATTATTCTATTTTTTTTTTCTAGCGCGGCAAGTATAAACGCGTTGTGAAGGTTGTCTCGGAACTGCAGGCGCGATCGCATGCGCGCGATAGGAGAGGCACCTGCCCTTACCTTTACCCCTACCTAAGGCACCTATTCTACTATCATCCTGCTGGCATTGTCTTGTCTCTCGATGATTACGGAACCAACAGCTTCCATCGATCAACTACTGGCATCGCTGCAAGGGTCCGATAATTCGGCTGAGAGCGAAGCTAAGCGCGACGCCTTTGCAAGCTTCGTCTCTGAAGAGTTTGCCAAAAGGAAGATGGCGGCGACGCAGGCGGCACCTCTGCCGTCAGGAGTGCCTTCGCTCGACGGCGTAAACGGCGCAAACGGCATCGCGCAAACAGCAGCAGCAGCAGTAGCACCACCACCCTCGTTTGGCTCTGCTGCTGCTGCTGCACAACCTACTCCTCCTTCAAACCTAGCCAACAACGGTGCTGCCGAACCGGGTCCCGCTTCAGGCACTCCTGCACCACCAGCACCACCAGCACAAACAGCATCACAGCCTTCGCCACATGCCCCATCAGGACAGCAAAAGTCACCTCCCATGCCGCAAGGCGCCGTCAATCAGGGGGCTCCTCCGCCTCCGCGCCAAACTCCCCATGAGGCGCCCAGCGGCGCGAATATTCAGCGTTCACCTATGGTTGCCGGGCACACGTCACCGAAGGCGAACCAGCCTCGGACTGTAGAGGGCTCCCAAGGGTATCAGGAGCTCTTTGATCTCGTCAACAACACACCCGCTGGCGCCGTTCGCCAGGTCGTCCGAGATAAATGGGAGAAGGCGCTCATGGGCTCTCAGTATCATATCGCTTTTCTTGTGCGTTTCCCCCGATTTTCCATCTTTTTTTTTTGCCGTTGCGGAGTTGCCTTTTCTTGAAGTCACTTCACTCTCCTCGCTTCACTATACTCGCTTCACGCTTGTCGTTGCCTACTCTACTTCCTTATATACTATCCTTCCTCCAGTCTGAGCTAACCGTTTTGCCAGCTGAATGCGACCATGCACCAGGCATCCCCTGAAACGCTTTCTCGAGCCGTTCAGGAATTCGGTGGCAAGCTGGCCCAAACGTCCAAGCGAGAGCTCATGATGCATCTCAACGCAAATGATTTTGGCGAGCTCACCGACATAATACTCGCTCGTGTCAGTACCCAGTTCTTGGACAAGGCACTCGCAAGACGTCTGGAGACAATCCCAGCACGACAGCTTGTCAACGCGCTGGCACGCGCTGAGCGCCTCGGATATGACGTGCAGGATATCGTCCAAGACCAGGGCGGCGAGCATGTCATCCCATCCATGCACTCACTGGTCATGCCCCCCAGTCTGCTACCAACAACAGCGGCAACTCCCCAGCAGTATCACCAGCCACAACCCGTTCCACCCGTCGTACCCCAAGCTCCGCATCCCATTCAACAGCCCGTTCAGACGGTCCCATCAACGGCACCGTCCAATCCCAGCCCATCTTTCCAACTCCCTCCGGGACCACCAGGATTGCGGTTTTGTGGTGATTGCGGTTGGCCTTGCAGTTCTCCTGGAGCTCTGGAACATGTGAGTTGGCAGTCCACGCCAGGTTAAAGACGCCTTCACTGACTTGAAGAAGCATCAGAGGAAACGGGCCTGCAACAAGGTCAAGGATTCAGACCGCGTGGGAAGAGATGTTTGCAATCATTGTGGTTGCAGGTTCGGGAGCGGGGGTGGCCTGCTATATCACGAAAAGTCTCTCGTTTGCGGAGCTTATACTTACGAAACCTCTGCCAAGATGCTGGCTTTGGTCACTGCCTGGCGCGAGCAGAAACGAAATGGGACCGTCGTCCCCAACCAAGCCCCGCCTCCCGCCAGAGCCTTCGAGAACCAGACACCGGTCCGATCAACTCCTCAAGCCTCAACCCAAGTTAGTTGGGTTGCCTCAAATCAGCAGCCAACTCCAAGCAGCATGCCGAGTGGCACGCCGAGTGGCACGCCGGGTCGCGACCCATATGCGCACCTCACCAATGAGTCACGGACCAAGTTCGAGGAAGAAATGAGGAAAACTGAAGAGCGCTATGGAAAACTAATGAGGGACGCGACCCTGCTGTCGGAACCGGAAAAGTCACGTCAGCTAGCAAGCTTGAAAAATTGCTACAACACCAAGCAGAGCACGACACGCAAGAAATATGGCATCCGGCTTCGCGAGAGACGCACGAAAGCGGAGATTGCAGCTGAACGCTATCGATTATTCGGAAGCCCCAACGGCAGTTCAACACCTGTTGGTGACGGTGACTCTCGCCCGGTCAAGCGGGCGCGTGCCAATACCGAAGGTGATCCAACGACAACGGCCAATGCCACCCAGTGGGAGAGTCCTCGTAAGAGGGTTCCTGTATCAGAAATGGGTGGTGGCTTGTCTGGGTCGTCGGCGACTGCGGAGCTTACCGACCCGACGACATTCTTGAGCGCTTCGCAGCCCCGATACGTGCCACAGAAACCAACGAGCACGAGCAACCAACAGCCTGGGACGACTCCAGCAGCAGACAATGCCAGAAGAGGTGGGTCTCTGGATGACCCCATGGCGATCGACGATGATTCGAACTCGGACAGCGGCAGCAACGGCAAGGACAGCGGCAGCGATAGCGATAGCGACAGTGACAACGGCGACATTCCAGCCACCCTTCCTTAGAATTCTTGGAGCAAGCATGAGCATGGGGGACATGGCGTTTGGGATTTGCATGCATTAGATACCCCGGACATGGAGGAAGGAATGAGCAACGCATTTAGCTTGGGGTGTGCCGATGGGGGTAGAGTTTTGACACTGAACATGTTCGTGGGCTTTGGGAAACAAGAAACATCAAACAGGATCTGCGCGGGGGGTCCCCACAGAGCAGCCAATTATTGAGCGTGGGATGAAAGGCGAGAGGAAACCTGGGCGAGGAGGATCGGTGATTTGATGCCGCAGTTAATTACTTACGTACCTGTCTAGGTAGGGGGTGCAGGATTCTTTGGGACAGATACCGTGCTCATAAACTTGTTACGGATAAAGAAATGGCATGCATCAAAAGCCGGAGCAAGCTGGTTTCGAGGGTATGAAGCTGGCAGCGTGTCATGTCGGATGCCAAAGCATTTCAGGTTTCTAGTCACGCATCGAATTGATTCGATAGTGTTGTCACGGAAGGCAACCTTGTAGTGGATATCTGCCCATGCGCCATGCAAGCCATGCGAGCCGAGTGCGCGCAATCCCGTTCTACATGAGGCTATAGATGTCTCATGGACTGTGAGAGGCTGTGGTA
>JABFEP010000447.1:0-36667 GCA_013618265.1 Fusarium albidum
AGGCCAGCTATGCGAGAGCTCGGTAGCGAGGTTCGTTCGTTTGGCGGCGGCAAGAAGGGGCCCGCGATCACCCGGACTGTAGGCGCTTCCTGCTTCTCTATGTGTTGTTTGAGTCGACTGAGGGCGCGCTTTCTCGAGGTTGGGGAACAAAGAGGGAGAAGGCGGGGGGGGGGGTGGGTGCGTTGGGAGGGCCGGAAGGTGGAACGAGGACAGCAACTCACCCGGAATTACCAGCAGACGCGTGTCAATGGCGTCGCCAAAGAGTGAAGGCGAAGAGTGGAAGGAGGGCCTCGGGCTGTCAACACGGGACCTGCTCTCACGCGCGATGGATGGCGATCGAGGGAAAGTAGCAATGATGAGGCAAGGAACGGGGTGTAAGAAAAAAAAGAGAGAATCGAGGAGAAGGGAAATTTTGGGTGCGACAGGCGGAACAAGGAGACGAAATTCTGATGTGCTGTTCTCCCCCCCAGCAGAGCAGTCCTGGAATCCTGGGCAGAGAGAGCATGCTGGCTGGTCCTGCAACAAAAGGGGTTTGGCCGGGCTATGCCCGAAAGGGACTAGCCCCTCAGGGGGGTGGGCGTCCAGGGCGTCCAAGAGGTCCCAACTTCAAGGCCCAAGGGGCAATCCTCCAGAGAATTTAGCGGGCAGGGCTGTTGGAAGGGTCCCGTCGCTGGACAGCCTGCTTGGCCAACCGCGCTCCCTGATTGGGCACGCAGGATACGGGATCCAATTAACGGCACGGAACAGGGGTCACATTAGCATTGGACTGAGGTTGGGAGATTGGGGAGGGAGAGCTCCAGCAGCTTTCAGGCTTCACGCAAATTACCTTTCCATTTCCTTGTGAGACGGTGTAGAAAGATGTACATGCTGCGTACTGTCCTGTCAACAAGAGTCGAAACTGAAGGTTTTCGATGCCGTCTCGAATGTTTTAGAAAAAATCATGTTCCCTCGGCTTATCCTCGCTACTGCAACACAGCCTCGGGCACCGAGATTCCTTCCCGTTCTGCTGCGCTGGTAGCTTTTTGCTCTCCCCGTCTCTACTCAGGGATGTCAAGATTGATGTGCGAGGCTAAATTGGGACCTGTGGACGGCACTCGGTCGCGTCGCATCGCGCTAATGCACTCGAGTCCTTCGAGTATCAACATGGCAATAACAACGGATACAGTCGTGCTTTAAAAACTATCTTCCAGGGAGTTTCTTGATACCCCTATCTCGCGGGTGTGGGCGAGGCATTACAAGAGCCCAGTCAACTAGTCAACTTCCCAGGACTCCGAACCCGAAATGTCTCACAACTCTTGCAAGCCTATCAGGGACAGCCCCGTCAAGACTTTGGACCAGATCCGTAATTATCAAGCAAACGTGACCACTGGACACCAACCAACTTGACAACTAATACAGACAGAGAATGAAGTGGTGAATTGCCCATCATGGCGCGCCCCTCGGCCGCTCTCCCATGGACGTCTGTGCTGGAGCCCGCCCATGCCTCGTTTATTATCCCCCCGTCAAACATCAAACACGGCCAACCTCCCATCCGTCAAGTTGTTTCCCACGGTGGGTCTCATGAATCCCGTTGAGGCGACCAGGCATGCGGCCCCTCGATCACATCCATCCACGTCACTCGACCTGAGCCAACCTCGCTCACTGGCAGTATCCGTCAATTGGGATCTTTGAATCCATTACATATACATTGGAGCTCTTATATTTATATTTTGACATGATCAAGTGCCGTGGATTGCAATTACCGTGTCTGATCTTATATCAGCCGTCGTGTGTCTCCTCGATTCAGTCCAAAGTCGCCCAGGCGGATTCCTACAGATCTGTATGCAAGCTGGCGCATTACCCACGCATTTGCTGCAGTCCAACGCAAGTCCACGCCATCAAGTTGCCGGATGCCCTTGGCTATGGACGGCAGATTGCCAAGTAAGGGGGGAACGCGACAGTTTGGCGACGTGTAATCGCATTCCAGTTGTTCGGGCTGCGGATACGTATATGTAACATTCGGCAATGCGTGTCGGCTCTGTAGATACATAGGTAGGTATATATAACTAACATGGGAGCCGGCTAGCTTGGGTTACAGCACACCTAAGTTACCGATCCTGACTGAAACAAATCCAGCAGATATGCCGCCAATAAGTACTCAACCACCTGACGTCCTTCCCCAGTGACAATATGTAATTCGAGGTCCTCTATCTAGCCCTTTCCTCGCGGGGCGGAGGCTTAAACTAGGCGTGGCATGGGTGTGTTTAACTTGGAGAGCCGAGGTGTAAAAGTGAAATCAGCTACAGCACATATTGTCGCTGTCAGCTGCGAATGTATTACGTATACCCGATATAATCCCAGGCCACTCAAGTGCCGATGATACGACTCCAGGACGAATGAAACCTTGAATGAAGCTTTGGAGGGAAATTGCTCGGCCATAAGACGAATCTCATGTTGATCCGGTGGTCAGTCCAGGGTAGTTGGCCACCATATCTAGTGGATCAACTAACCTGCGAGATTAACCTCGCATCACCAGATTCCAAGTGGAGCTGCCTTTGTTTTTGAGCAAGGGACAGACCTGTGCCTCATTGATGACACAGAATAATATCTATACAGATCACTACCACGCCTTCCTGTCCGTATAACCCAGCCCGTCCTGAAAGACCTTTTAATTACACATGATGCTCGCGCTGTAGCCCGAGCTATAATACAGTGCCATTCCAAAACCGCCAGCCCATCCGCGGTCATTGCTCAGATTGCATCAATCGTCAAGGCTCAAGCAAGTCCAGCCTGCTGGCCTGCAAAGAATCGCTTCGACTCAGCACACTTTTCACTCTTGCAGCCGGGGCATCGAAGACCCATCTGCGCCGAGCAGGCCTGATTCTCAACGAGGTGTGCCTTGGCAATGTCGGCCAGAGCCCTGATAAACACCGGGCTGCCATTGAGCGACTCTACTCGCTTGACGGTATCGGTATGCCCGCTCTCCCCAATCACCTCCTTGTCCAGCTCGTAGAGAGTCTCGATGTGATCCGACGTGAAAGCGATCGGGATGAGCACGAGATCCTTCTGGCCCTTGGCGATGTACTCCTCTACGCTGTACGCGGTCTGAGGTCCCAGCCAGGCGGACGGGCCAACCTGAGACTGCCAGCATAGTCGGTACGGGTTCGAGAACTTGAGGCGCTGCATGACGGCGTAAACCGTCGCCGCGACCTCGCCGGGGTATGGGTCACCTGATTGTCACGTTAGCCGACCAGGCCATCCAGCTGCACGGCTGAGAGCGGACAAACCTCTGTTGACGACCGACATGGGCAGGCTGTGAGCAGAGAATAGTAGCACGACATCCTTGCGTCGCTCTTCAGGATATTCGGCAAGCTTCGCCTCGATGTTTTGCGCAACCGCCTCGACCAAGCCGCTGTGAACGGGCCACCGGTCAATCACGCTCCATGTGATGCTACCGTCACCCGACTGCTTGGTAGTCTTGCCCTCGAGCCTATGCCGCCACTTCCAGAGCTCATTTAAGCTGCTGCCCGTCGTCGAGCACGAGTATTGGGGATATTGAGTGAATGCGACCGCACGTCCGCCACGTCCCTTACCAAAGCCGTCCTCCAGTAGCTGGGTGTACATTTCCTCGGTCAAGGGATTCGCATACCGGAAGGCGACATAGGGCTTATGGGGTGCGGTCTCGGGGGAGATCTTGTCCAGGATCTTGCACATCTCGGCGTTCTGGTACTCAGACCATTTTCGAATCGGAGATCCTCCGCCGATGGCGTCATATTGCTTCTGAATCTTGGGGGTTCGTCGGTTGGAGATCAAGGGGCCTAGGTAGGATTGTAGCCGACCTAGAGGGATTAGGTCGCCATCCGCCTGTGGAAGCGTCAGCGGGTTCATGGCGGCCTCGGATACAGGCGAAGGCCACTTACAAAGAGACGGCTGAGGAAATCGCCAACTTCGTCAACAGTTGAAGGGCCACCCATGTTGAGAAAGACCATGGCCGTAGGGCCCTTGGAGCTGGTAGCATCTTGGGTGACGGGGGGTACGGGAGTCGCCAAGCATCGCCTCTGGCTCGTGATCTGGGGCAGCAGAAGACGATGCGAGCTGGCCTGAGAGATGATGCCTTTGCAGAGCTGGCCCCCAGAGCGTCGCAGAGCCATGGTCAATGAATTGGAAAACGAAGCACAAGAGAAGAAGGCTCAAACATGAGTGAAGGAATTTGGTCAATTAATTGGAAGTGGTGTGAAAGTTATCAGTCAGGAACAGCTGAGGGGCAGAGAGCTTATAAATAGTCTGGCGGCGGCGATGATGCACGCATCTCCATGGACTCTCCGGGATGGCCTGAAGTGCATCTTATCGGAATTTTCACCCTTACGTGTCTAGACTGCTAGCAAGGACCTCTAGCACCTGAGAAATTTGGTGGAACGATAAGTACTAGTCAACAGCTCGTCAGTGGCCAATCACGGGATTGGTAATCAGATTCCAATCTACACGTGACCTCGCGACAAGCTGCGTCGCGCTCCCCAGGCCCCCCTGTCACAAGCCCCGTGTTTGCCTAGAGCTATAGCCCACTCGGCATGAGATCACTCTCAGCTCTTAAACCCCAGCTGCCCAGCTGACCCGGGCAATGAAGACAATCATCCTTCGTTGAACAAACGACAAAACAGAAGCAATGGCAGACTCCCGGCAGGACTGGCGACGAGAAGATGAGGATGAAGGAGATCAGGAAATTGACGAGACGGTAAGTTTTACATATCTTACATGCTCCAGCTCATGATGCTGATCCACTCTTAGAGCTACAAGGCACAGAAGGACGCCATCTTGCTTGCGATAGATGTGAGCAAGTCAATGCTAGAGCCGCCGCCGCCTTCGGACTCGAAGAAGGCGGATCTCGATAGTCCTGTGCAGGCGGCTCTAAAATGCGCCTATCATCTCATGGAGCAGCGCATCATCTCAAACCCCAAGGACATGATGGGCATTCTTCTCTTTGGCACCGAGAAGTCCAAGTCCCAAGACACAGCAGATGGCCGGAGCGGTCTAGGCTACCCCCACTGCTACCTCTTCACAGATCTTGATGTCCCGGCGGCAGAAGAGGTCAAGGCCTTGAAGGCTCTGGTTGAGGAGGGGGAGGATGAGGATGAGGTGTTGACCCCCGCAGACGAGACCGTCAGCATGTCCAACGTGCTCTTTTGCGCAAACCAAATCTTCACCACAAAGGCAGCGAATTTCGGCAGCCGTCGATTGTTCATCGTAACGGACAATGACGACCCTCACGCTTCCGACAAGCAGGCAAGGTCGGCAGCGGCCGTCCGCGCCAAAGATCTGTACGACCTTGGCATCATCATTGACATCTTTCCGATTACACGAGGAGACGAGAAGTTCGACCTCAACAAGTTCTATGATGTAGGTCTATCCGCAAAGCATGACTGACTGATCTCTAACGGTACAAGGATATCATCTACCGTGACCCCGTTGGCGAGGCCAACGTGTCTAAGATTCGGACCTCCAAATCAGGGAATGGTCTGACTCTGCTCAACTCGCTCATCTCCAATGTCAACTCTAAACAAACGGCAAAGCGGGCCCTCTTCTCGAACCTGCCCTTTGAAATTGCCCCAGGTCTGCGCATCTCTGTAAAGGGATACAACATTGTGCATCGGCAAACACCAGCCCGAACCTGTTACATCTGGCTGGACGGCGAGAAGCCACAGATTGCTGCAGGAGAAACCACAAGGATTGCCGAGGACAGCGCGAGAATGGTGGAGAAGGGAGAAATAAAGAAAGCCTATAAGTTCGGCGGCGAGTACGTCTACTTCACCCCCGAGGAGCAAAAGACCCTGAAGGATTTCGGATTGCCAGTCATTCGCATCATTGGCTTCAAGTCGCGGAGCCTGCTTCCGATATGGGCGAGTGTCAAGAAGTCTACCTTTATCTTTCCCAGCGAGGAGGACTACGTCGGGTCGACGCGGGTTTTTACTGCGCTCTGGCAGAAGCTGCTTAAGGATGACAAAGTTGGCATCGCCTGGTGCATCACCCGAAGCAACGCTCAACCGATGCTGGCGGCCATCATCCCGTCTAGGGAACGGTCTGATGACGGGTCAGGAACGCCATACCTACCCGCAGGCCTTTGGATTTATCCTCTACCATTCCTGGACGACTTGAGAAACATCAACCCCCCAGCCGAAGTGTCTCAAAGCTCTGATGAGCTCAAGACGCAGATGAGGACGATTGTGCAACAGCTTCAACTACCCAAGGCCATGTACAACCCAACCAAGTACCCGAATCCCGCGCTGCAGTGGCACTACAAGATCCTCCAGGCACTAGCACTGGAAGAGGAGGTTCCCGAAAAGGTCGAGGATGCAACGGAGCCCAAGTTCAAGGCCATAAGCAAACGAGCCGGCGGCTACCTTGAAAACTGGTCCGAGACCCTGGGGGATGAGGCTGGTCGCGCTGCCCGTGCCAAGTCTGCCAAGCGTGAAGCGGACGACGAGGATGCCGACAGGCCAGCGAAGAAGAGCAGAGCCACGTCGTCGGAGAAGCCTTCTGGCTCTTCGTTTTCGATGGCGCAGCTGAGGGCGGCGATTGACGGCGGCGGCATCGCCAAGATGACAGTTGTCCAGCTCAGGGATGTGCTTGGTGGTAAAGGACTCAGCACGGCAGGAAGAAAGATCGAGCTGATTGAGAGGGTAGAGCAGTGGGTAGAAGAAAACTCGTAGGACAGGAAATGGCGTTGGTAATAAGAGGTGTGTGTGTATGTATGTGCCTATCCCAGGTAGCTGAGCTATACCGGCGTTCCTGTATTTTGAGATTATTTCAGCAATGCACTTGGCACTGGCATGATTCAACAATACAGTAGCCAATTCTGCACCAATTGTTTCCGTGCTTGCCCGGCGAGAATTTCCTCTCATTCACAGATTGGGCACTCGAACAAAGATATCTCCTCACACCAAACAACTCCAGTCACACACAATTCTATCCAACTTGCACAACCACATCAAACCGCGTTCTAGAAACGGGTTCTCGCAACGCGGTTATTTCTTCTCCTCTTTCCATATTGCATGTCCTTTGAAAGAGGAATTAACGCCAGATGGAGATGAAGATGCAGATGGCCGCTATCCCCACACCACCACCGTCTAGTGGTGGCTCAGGCGGCTCAGGCGCGGCTGCACTGTGCACACCCACCAACCCGCAGCGGATTCAAGAGTCGCCGCCCGCCCGTGACAACCCCGTCTACGCCAAGCAGGCCCACCAGCCCGCCACCACGTCCACTCGCACTCGCGAACGCGAACAAGCGTCCCAGCCCGTCAACCCCAACGCCAGCTGCTCGCAAGCCGTCATCGTCGTCGTCGTCGTTCTGGTCGTCAACGCTCGCCAGCTCTTCGGCCTCGGCCCAGCAGGAGCCAGGCTCGACCGAGAACCTCTCCAGGCTGCTCCGCCTGGCCCGATGCTGTTCGACCCGCGCCCGAAAGTCCAACTCCACCATGGCCGACTTCCTCGCGAGCTACAATCTCGGCGCGCAAACGCCCGCTGCGTCCAACAACCCGCAATGCGATTCCGTCCAGGACCTGCAGCTCCACCTCCGCGGCATCCTTGACGCAAAGGCTATGCCCAATCGCGCCGAGCATGTCTCGACCACACTCGAGTTGAGGGCCACTGTCCGCTTCGAGCTGGTTGTTTCCGAGCCCGAGAACGGGGCCCCCGAGAATCTCAACAATATCGATCCGTCGCTGGGAGGGGCAAGGTCGGCGGCGGTCACTCCTGCCGACCAGGCTGGAGGCCAGCTTTCTCGCGTCGTGGTCGCCAACGACACACTGATGGAGCAACCCCACGATGACCCGGCGCTTCAGCGATCCGTCGCAAAGCACATCATTTCTGCCGTCAGTTCGACTGATGGAAGAACGTGGACCGTTCGGGAGGTGTCGCGTGCGGCTCAAGGTTGGACTTTTACCTACCTGTGTAAGGATTCCTACCAGCAATGGAGCCGACAGACTGCCAAGAACCCGACCAAGGCTGTTGTGGGCGAGTTTAGCCAGCGAGACCCAGACCCAGTTCTGCACGGTGAGTAGAAAAATGCATGCCTCCTTGAGAGACCGACCTCGGACTACTGACCCCATCTTCCTCCAGCCCGCCCTGCTTTCGACTGTCGCGGCTCAGTCACCATCGCCTTCAATCGTAGCAGCCGTGCAATCACGGTCAAATATGACCACACCCCCCTCCACAAGACGGTTGCTCAACTTGCCGAATACTTCAAGCCTCCTCCACGCCAGCTGGGCCTAGGCGCTCAGAAGCTCCAGCAGCAGAAAGAAAAGACCCCCAAGAAACAAAAGGGCGAAAAGAGGGAGAGGAAGAAGCGAGAGTCGACGACCAAGGCGCAGGATGAGAATGGAAACCCTCGTAAGCGCCGGAAGAAGAACAACGGCGCAGCTCAAACCGCCGCTCCACAGGATGAACCCATGATACCACCAGACTATCCTGGAGCGCCGCAGGTTGACGGACAAGCACAGGCAGGCCCGTCATACTCGGCTGAGGATCAACAGCATGCGGCAATCGCTGGACAGAACCAGCAAGGGTTCAGCGACTATCCCCAGGGCCTGATGGGAGATACACCGGCCGCGACCAACGACTCGACGGCGCAGCAGCCTCCGTCATCAATCAGCTTCCCAGTGAATGTCTCGGCAGCCGAGTCAGCACGCCGGCGAGAAGCATCCCTCAGCATGCTCACCGATGCAGGCGTGGACCCAGCGACCTTGTCGAACGAGCAGTTCAATATCTTCGCCAACCAGGCACCAGAGCTTCAGCGAGAGTCTTTGAGTATGCTCGTTAAGTACGGTGCAGAACGCCTGCGAATTGTTCATCCCGGCAACAGGGAGGGCTCGGCCCAGACCAACGCGTCTGCGTCGAACCAGAACAGCCAGACAACTCCATCTGGCCCCAGGACCACCAAGGAGCTTGTGCCCCAGTCTGGCGCTCAGAGCAGCCCAGGCACAGACAACGAATCATCCGCTGCCGTTAACGGGGTGGACGGCACGGCTGAAGACGCTCAAGGCTCCAAGTCGACGCCTGGGAAGAGGAAGAAGATGGCCAAATCTCGGACAGCTTGCTTCCCCTGCAAGGCTCGGAAGACCAAGGTAAGCATTCTGCCACAGTTGGTGTGTCGAGAGATGATGTTAACCGTGAGAAGTGCCCGAAAGAGAGACCAATCTGCGCTGAGTGCTTAACCCTGGGCACTGTGTGTGAATACGCACCTCAGAAGCCGAGGAATACGAAGAAGTCCGAGGCAATCATGGTTGAGATAGATGACGATGAGGAGGAAGAAGAACAGCAGCAGGAAGACGCTAAGGAAGAGGTCCCGGATGAGCATGAAGAACCCCAGCAAGAAATGTCACAGGAGCAAGACTATTCGGCATATCCTCAGATGAACATTGGCAATATGGTCACGGCAAGCACAGATCCCGCACCCCAGGGCCTTCACGGCCCTCAACAAAGCAACTACTTCCAGTCCGGCTCGGGCTTGGTTCTGCCCCAGCCAGACTCATATAATGGCCAGCCGCCCATGACTGCCGACCCGAGCTTGGTGATGCCCAGACAAACCTATGGGACTGGGATGCCCGAGGTACACCAGCCCATAGATCACGCGCCGGCGCCAACCGCACCAGAGACGATTGCCTCGGAACGGCGGTGGGGGGCAACCGGTCCCAGCAATGGATCCCGAAGAAGCCTCCCTTCAGGACCTGTCCACCCCGACGAAAACAGTGTCTCGAGGGCGAAGCCCCAGGCGTCGGACTGGGTCCAGACTTCCAACGCCCACATGCCGGCGACGACCATGGCCTCTGTCTCGCCGCAGATGGCATCCTCTCGGCCGGGCAGCCAGCAGCGATCGCGACAGACGAACCAGACCGCCGCGAGAGATGCTGCACCGCTTCCGGGACCGTCGTCGGTTTCAGGTACCGTGATGCAACAGCAGGCGCGTCAATCGCCGGTGGCTGCGGCCGCCATGATGGCCCAGGCGGCAGCGCGCAAATCGCCATATCAACAGGCCGCCATCCCTCGCACATCGTCCCGGCAGGGACAGCGGAACCAGTCTCGGACCCCTGTTGCTGACAAGACGAGGGGCTACCAGCCTCCTTCGGACGTGAGCCACCAGCACAACACCCGAGGCTCTACCCACCACGACACTGCGCCGATGTCTGGTGCGTCTGGGTACAGCGATTACGGGCGATACAGCAGCAATGCAACCTCGACGGGCCATTCGCAGACCCGCAGGGAGTATGACCAGACAAGCTCAGCATCGCTGCAGCAGACTGCTGATGCGTCCAGTCAAAGCAGTGCCATGGCCATGTCGATGGCATCAGGGACGCCCTCGACTGTGAGCACGTCCTACCCGACTGCCACCTCGTCTGCCAACCAGTGGTCAAGCTCCTCCTCTGGGCGCAACGACCGGTCCTACAGCAGCAACTCTGCCTATCAGCCCCATTCCTCATACTCGCAGCCGTCTGCCCCAGAGCCAGCACCGGCCTCTCGGCAGAACTTCAACATGCGATCGAGCACGCAGCAGCATGCTCGCGCCGGCAGCAGCTGGAGCAACAGCCACCAGCAGCAGCCGAACTACTCGTCGTACCCTTCGTCCACCCAAAGCCAGCATGGCCAGGCAACGAACCAGCAGCAATCCAACTGGTACTTTCAAAACTCGCACAACAGCCAACCGTCTGGCTACAATTACGAGCCCTGGTCGGGCGTGTAAAGAATTCTTAACACGATGGCTCGAAATTGCTTCAAGGGGGGGAATGAGAAGGGGGAGGGTTTGTGGAAGCAGCCACATTGGGGGGAACGATAAAGTGGCGTAGATGTATGGCCAATGTTTTTTGACTCGACTTTGATCATGTAGAGGGAGATACCCATCGGAATATCAACAAAGGGTGTTGAGGGAGGGTGCTAATCGCGGCGGATGGCGTGCTTTCGATTAATATACTCGCGGGATAGGAAGCGTCTAACTGTGTGTGTTGTGCATTGCTCAGAAAATTATCTATCATCTATTAAATTAGCGGTACTTTGCCATGCATGGTATTTCCCATATTTCCCCCTGTCCTCGTCTTTATATCGTCCCGTGTCCTGTCCAGTATCCATTGCTCTCACTCGAGTGTATCCATTCAACTCTGTCCATTCAACTCTGCTCTCATTCCACGTGGTCAGACATGGCAAACTTGCTCAGGGATCTCAGCCTGGCCCCGTAAAAGTAGAGTAGCCAGATGCCGACGATGCCGATGACGCTCAGGCCGCCTAGCAGGCTGGTGCCCTTTGCGACCCCCAGGTTGTCAAAGAGCGGCTGGGCGAAGAGGACGCTGCCGCAGGCGAGGGCGCTGCGGAAGAAGTCGTTTGCGGCGAACAGGCTGGCGGCGTACATGGGGTAGCTGAGGGGTATGTAGACGAAGATGCACTGCATGACGATGAAGACGGTGGCGCCGTAGATGGTGATGCCGATGGTCGGGACGATCCAGTGGATCGAGGACCGGGCGGTCCAGGCGAAGAGGAAGAGGCCGACGGTGGGGCCGACCGAGGCGGCGAGGGCGGGGGCGAGGCGCGACTCCTGGACGGGCCAGCCCAGCCTCGCGATGCGGCGGTCCATGTAGTAGTGCAGGTAGGCGACGTAGATGGCGACGCCGATGATGCACGACACGAGGACGCAGAGGAAGACGAGGCCGATCTGGCCGAGGTTCATGTCGTAGTAGACGGGGTAGACCCTGGGGAAGACCTCAAAGACTGGCGAGTTTAGCGGGATGAATGTCTGAGTAGTGTATACTGGTGCTTACACGAATAGTAGATCCCGTAGATGATGGCAGTGTAGACCTGCACGAACAAGACGGCGGGATCCTTGATGGTGATCTCCATGGGCTTGATGAGAGCGTCGACGGCAACGGCAGACACCTTCATGTTGCGCTGGTCGACCTCGCTCTGGGACATGAAGCGCTCGTTGCCCGTGAGCTTCCGGAGGCGCCGCGCACGGCGGAGGAGGATGTTGGCGCCGCTCGTCTCGGGGAGGAGGAGGAACATGAGGATCAGGATGGGGGCGGACGCCCAGATGCTCTCGTAGAGAGACCACCGCCAGGACTTGGCAGGGACGGCGAAGCCACTGATCAGGGGGCCGAGGGCAGCTATAGACAAGAAAGTCAGCACACAGGGGGCTAAGAGTTGAACAGGTCAAAGACTCACGTCCGCAGTAGGCGGCAGCGACCCAAGCCATCATGGCATAGGGCAGAGCCATCAGGCTGTACATGTCGCCGAGCGAGGCGCCACCCGAGGCCAGGCAGGGCGAGCCAAAGAAGCCCTGCAGGAAGCGGAGGACCATGAGCCCCGCGTAGTTGTCCACCAGGGCGGTGGGGATGGAGACGATGACGAACAGGAACATGGTGACCATGTAGACGGGGTTCCGGCCGACGCGGGGGATCTCGCTCAGCGGGGAGAACAGTAGCGGGCCAACGCCGTAGCCGAGCACGTAGAGGGCCAGGCCGAGGGTTGCCTTGAGCTGGCTGACTCCGAAGGCGTGCATGACGCCCTCGGTGGAAGACGTGTAGATGGCTGAGGATGTGTAAACGACGAAGGTGTACAGGCAGATGATGACCGAGATGCCCGCCCTCCTCCTGTTTGTCCAGTTGTGAGGGTTTTCGCCGTCGTCAGAGTAGTACCAGTCGACGAGGATGGCCCCGTCCTTTGTCCGCTTGGGTACCACGGGGATGCTCTGCGCCTTCTCCACGTCGTGGTGCTCCTCCGCCTCGAGCCGGTCCGCCGTGTACGCCTGGGTCTCGTGCGCCGACCGCGTGCGGTGCAGCCTCACCGGCTGACCTCGCTCCGGGTCCTCGTCGTGCTCGGACCTGGGGTCCCGTGGCTTCTCGGGCTTCTCGGGCTTGGACTCTGCGTCCGGCCCTTCGGCGACGGTGGAGGAGGCTGAGGAGGAGGCGGCGGTGATGATGTTCTCAGCGCCCGAGCTGGGGGGCCCTTCCTCGATGATGGCGTCCGGGTTGTTCATTAGGATGACCCACGGGTCGGGCAACTTGAAGTCGGCCTTCTCCTCCGGGTACTGCAGGTAGCGGTTGCGGGTGACGAAGCGGATGAGCTGCCCCAGGGGGGCGTCTCGGATGATGTTTGCCATTGTGATTGTGAAAAAGGGTAATCTCGCAAGATATCAAGAGAAAGGGAACAGTTCCAGAGAATAAAACCTTTCAGCTTGTCGAGTCAACACGCCATTGTTCTTTCGAGGGCCGTCATCGCTTCTTATATATCTATCGTCCAAGAACAATCAAGCTGGCTCCCTTCTGGCTGCCTTGCTGGGTAATCAGGCTCCATCCTCTTTCTTCACTCAATAATAATCACACCGAGAGCGCTACGGGACACGGAGTTAGTAAGAAGAACGAGCGACAAGTCCTCATTCAACGGGTTGACCACTAACCTTGCATGACCCCATCGTGCAAAAGCCACTCGGGCTAGCGCGATAGCGTCCATTACCAATCGAGGTGTGGTGGACGAGCTCGGAGCTCGGTATTCTTTGAACGACGCTGTAGCATTCACTAAGAAGAGCCGCATGGGTGATGAGATCCTGGGTATTACTCAGGCAAGATTGGATGTGTGGGTGTGTGTGGGCATGGCCGCTCCCCCCTTGTCGCTTCTCAAGCTTGCCTCACCAGTGTCGAGGCAAGAGCTTGAGGGGAGAAAGGGTCTGGACCTAAGCGGAGTTTAGGGCTGGCGTCTGACTGTGACCGGGTGGTTGGTCGGATTAGAGTTATCGCCGCGTGCAAGGCATCTCCATCTGGAGCCGTGGGGAACAAGAGATCCCGGCACATCTTTCAACCCTGGGCGTGCCTTGCGTCCTGGCTATCTGCCATCTGCCGGGACTGGGCGTCTCGTAGATCTGTGAGCACCAACACGGCGCACCCTGGCACACTCTCCTTGGTGACTGAAGGATATTGCTTGCCGTGACGATGACGGGCGTTATCTGTATCCTTCATCTTCTGAGCCTCAACAAGTGCCAACCCATTGCTGACCCCAACTCTGTCTGTCTGTCCATCCTTCTGGCAGAGCCCTCAGGTTCGGCCGACCAATGTTTCTCTCTGCTGCCTCGCTCCCGTCCTCACAAACTTCTGTTTCGTCATCAGCACTAGAGACCACTAATCGACTATTCCCATAACGTCATTCTCGCCTGCCCAATGCCGTTGAGCCACACGTTGCCATTAGTTGGTTGTCAAGGGCCATTAATCAATTTAAGCTTCGGGACCAGCTTAGAAATCTGCCCCGTGCGTGCTCCTCTCGGACGTGTTGATTAATCAACCCTGCTATCTCGGCGTGAGGTCAAGCCGGCCTCCGGTATCACCGGTCGAGCCGGAGATGCCAAGGCCCCCGGCCGGTCGATCAGATATATTCGCGGCCGTTGCATTTTTCAACATGAAGCCAACGCAGGTGCAATCTTCTTTTTCGCCAGATAGAGCCTCCTCTCTGAGTCACTTGGCCGATGGCCGAGAAACTTGGTCCGGTCCGCTCGGACAACTCGTGTTTGCTTCCCTGGATGACTTGTTCAAAGACTGCGCGTGTTGCTGGACTGTCCAAACAGCCACAGCACATGGCATAACGCGCGCCCTTCCCGAGAAACATGACTCGGCGGCGGCCTGATTTGCACCATGTATCCGGTCGCTGACATCAGGCAACGCCCACCACGCATACCGAAACCGATGAGAACCTTGAAAAGACCTCCAGCTCTCAGCTCCCAGCTCTAGCTCCCAGCTCCCACCCCCCGGAAAGCCCGGAACTGGGCTTACTTGATAACCATAAGATGGGGTCCATCCTGCCGGAACTCTCTTGGGCCAGCTTCGTATACACGTGTAGATGAGGCCTGCAATCATGCTTGTTCACGTCATTGACTCTCATGGCGAGAAAAAGTGAACCTAGCACATGATAACCAGTGCAAGCGTCCCTCTCTCTCTTTTTCATCCTCCATCTCTCGCATGTAGCTGATACGTCCCGGCCTTGCCGGCTGCTTTGCCGAGCTGATGATGCGAGACGCGAGCTGGATGAACCTCGCTCTTCGCCTCATGTGCTCGCCCTTTGACCGTCACGCCCTTCCCTTTGGCTCCTCCACTCTTCGGCCTTCTTCTGCATCCGGTGCCGTTCAAGCACCAGCCGCACCATCTTGGCCGGGTCGTCGTGGCCTCGGTTTAGCTCATCCACAACCGGCCACACGCGCGCATCCTCCGCCTGGAGGGCAAGGTCGATGAGAGGCTCGACCCAGGGGGCCGTTCGCCATGACCTGGGGCTATCGTTTTCATCCTTGCTCTCAGACTTGAGGGCCATGGCCCTCTGCGCCAGCTCGAAAGCGAGGTCAAGGTCGCGGGCTTCCGCGCATGCTGGAATCAGGACATTGTACACACTGTTATCCTCATTGCATTGCCGTGCGTCCTTGGGAACAAGCACGCTGTAATCCTTGGCGAGCGTCCACTGCGTCTTGGCGTCGGTGCTGTGCAGAATCAGGCTGCTCAAGAGAGCCCGGCCGGGACGCTCGCCGGTGAGGAAGAAAATGTCGTGATACAAGGGCATGGCAGCCTCCGTCCCCTGAACAATCGCCATGGTTTCAACTATGACTGCAACCGCCTCCAACGGAACCGGCCACCGTTTGTGTTTTTCCAGCAGAGCGGCCGCTGCCTCATCAAGGAGGTTAGTGCTCTCCATCAACGTTTGATGAATGACCCTGGTGCTCCCCCGTAGTACCCGCAAACCGGCTCTTTCCATATCACACAACGTGCCGATGGCGCCCGTCATGTCTCCTGCGGCAACCAGAGCGTCAGTGAGAGCTTCGTAATGCTCGCGCTGGGGCTTGCTCTGGCTGGATAGCATGTCAAAGGCGTCTCTGGCCAAGGCCTCATCGCCGTGCCTCGCCGCGGTACCCAAAACGTTGTCGAGAATCAGACTAGGGGGGTTGTGCAGATCATTCTTGATGGCACAATCCCAAGCAAAGGTTGTGCCCTCGTGGTGGTACGCCTGGCTGAACAAGTCTAGCGTATGGAGAAGGAGGCTCCGGAAGGCATCGTCCGTGCCTTTGGCGTGCTTCCTCTTCTGGAGCAGCTCAAGCACTTCGTCCAGGAAACCCATCCTGCTCAGCTCGACGATGAAGACGTCGTAGACCCACAGCTCGACCCGGTCCTTGCTCTCCAACAGCTCCATGAGCTTGGCAAATGCCAGCTCAAATTGCCCATCCCGGAGCATTCCAACTACAATGTTCTGCTTGGCGGATACGGTGAATTCAAACCAGTACTTGTGCATCATTTCGATCACCTTCTGTCGCAAGATATAGTCGGGATGAATCGTCAGGGCTTCGAGGGCGCTGTAGCACAACGCAGCTGTGGGAGAAATACCCTCCGATACCATGTCATCCAATATCCTGCTGATGCCCTTGGCCGAACCCTTTGGGTCTATCATGGCGTCCATCATGCACTCGTAGACAAATGCGTCAAGCGGGTACTCTCGGTGCCTGACCAGGTATTTGGCCAGATGTACAATCCTCATGTGTCGATTCGGAACCCTCCCAACCTTTCCATCCTTCGCCGGGGCACGGAGAACTCGAAGGGTCGCAACAATGTCCTCTGCCGATGAATGCTCGAGGTGCGGAGAGGCAACTTGCAGTAGCGGCTTCGAGGTTGCACTGGTCCTTTCACGCCGCCGCGTCTTCAAGGTTTCAAAAACCGAGTCGAGCGGTTGCATTTTGTTTGGAGGATTGGGGTTCTGGGGGGCGCTGGTTTCATATCGACGGCGATGAGCCAAGTTCGCGTTTCGAGGTTTTTGGCTTGAAGTTGGCTGTGCTCGAGGCATGAGAAACGAGGCATTAAGGGCCTGCGATAAGGCATGCTCTTCGAAAAAAGGGCACACGCAGCGCCAGAGCCTATCGTGTACTAATTGCGGGCGGCGCATCTGTCCTCGATAAACGATTTGGTTGCCAAGTGTGAGGTTCACATTGAATGAATTTCAAGCTCCCGAATGGGTCGTGCCTTGCATGGGCGGAAGTTTTCCGTCTTTCCAGGAAAGGCCCGCGCTTCTGAAAAAGCGGGGTTATGTAATTGGCGAAAGAAATTGTATTAGCCGCGTAGAGCCGCCTACCGCTCACCTTTCACCTTGGGGGGCTTCACCGAAGACCCGCTCCACTGAGCTGTTCCATTCTCAACATTCTGTCTCCGGCGGGCGCATCTACATCCATCATACAGCCGCTGGCACGAACCACGACACCATGGTAAGTTCCCATAACTCTTAGTCGCCAGTGGTCGCCACGACCGCTATACATACTCGTTCCTTCCCCGGCGGCGCATCGCGCAGCGTGTAGCAGAAGCTAATGCCTTCCCCCCCCGGATAGCTACCCCTCGGTCTACTAAACGCGGCCCAGGGCCACCCCATGCTGGTCGAGCTCAAGAACGGCGAGACGCTCAACGGACATCTGGTTTCGTGCGACACGTGGATGAACCTTACCCTCAAGGAGGTGGTGCAGACGAGCCCGGTAGGCGCAACGAGTTTCCCATGGACAATACCTTCAGAGGCATGATGCTGATGGACCAAACACAGGAGGGCGACAGGTTTGTGCGGCTACCAGAGGTCTATGTCAAGGGGAATAATGTACGTCGCGATCCTTTTCGAGCTGCGTACTGGTCCAGGTTGGCGCTGACACCGTGGGACAGATCAAATACCTAAGAGTGCCGGACGAGATCATCGATCAGGTTAGCGAGGCGCAGAAGGGCCAGCAAGGAAACTTCAGAGGTGGACGGGGAGGTCAGTCAAGAGGGGACCATGGTGGACGAGGAGGTGACCGAGGACGAGGTCGCGGTGGCGGCAGAGGCCGTGGTCGAGGCCGTGGACAATAAGGATTCCTATTTATGATGCTTGGCGACGATTTCCTTGCATGTACGGCCAGGAACGGTTGTACAGACGAGGAGGGCAATTGATACCCAGAAGAGAGGAAGGCCTGTCCCTTTGGTATCACATAGACACCTCGAATTTCACACGAGTTTGCTCTATAGACGGGCCGACGACACGCCGAAAAAGACGCAGGCAGGATAGAGGAACAACGAGGTTATGTACTCTGAAGCAAGGAAACTATTGCCGGGCATTAATTCTATCTTGTACAATCACCAATGTGTTGCCATGTCAAGTTGCACCACCGTAAGCTGGATTGAAATAAGTCATCTATTCTAGGTCTGCATAAATCATTCTATTCGATCTATCCCGTGCTGGTTCCATCAGCACCAAAGCCCAGTATGATCTCTACCGTGGCTGCCCATATACGTCATCAGAACGCGCAAGACAATATATCGAAACAAATATTCATCAAAACGCCCCGTACAAGCCGCGACACTCAAGATGCACGTGCTCCTCCTCCCTCAAGCGTTTAAAAGTTGGCAACAGCCACGGCAATGGCCTGGTTGTCAGAGTGCGAAATGGACAGGGTAATGTCCTTCACACCGGCCTTCTTGGCAGCGGCAGCAGCCTCACCGTGGAGCTAGACGAACCGTTAGCATCGTGGCACTTTGTGTTTCAAACAGAAGAACTTACAGAAACAACAGGGGCGCCATTCTCTCCCTTGACAATTTCAATGTCCTTCATGGCAGCACCAGCACCCTGGCTAGCGACACCGAGGGACTTGAAGACGGCCTCCTTGGCACTCCAGCGGCCAGCAAAGGAGCTCTGGGGGCTAGGAGCCTGGCGACAGTAGGAAATCTCGTTGGCGGTGAAGTTTCGCTCGACAAAAGTGTCGTTCTCAATGTTGACGGCCGAAATGTCCTCAACATCGACGCCGACCTGGCTGTTCTTGTTGGCCACCTTCAGAGCCAGTGCCTCCATGATCTGCTGGGTCTCCTTGGCCTTGGCCGAGGAGACGACCTTCTCCGACTTCTTCATGAAGTCGGGGGCGTACTTGAGCTCGGCTGTCTTCTTGTCCTCGGTCACGCGAGCGTCGGGGTTCAGAAGCACCGTGCTGAGCTGGTCATCCGTGTAAGGAGCGTTGCTCTTGGCGACGAACAAGGTGTTGTTGACGAGACCGTCGTGGAAGTAGCGGTAGGCCTTCTTCTGGCGGGCTTCGACCTTGTCGCAGTACGTCTGGTAGGTCTTCTCATCAAGGGTAGCGAATAGGTACTTGGGGTGGACTCCAATCGCCTGGGCACCCTTCTGACCGAAACCGAAAGAGGTGACGGAGAATGCCTTGATGCCGTCGGTCTGGATGCTTCGGCTGGGGTAGACAATCAGGTCGTACTGCTCCATGATAGGATCGACGTTGTCGGCGTTGCGGTTGCCAGGAACCAGGCCAGAGTTGAGGACCTGGAGACACCCGTTCATCATCCAGGCACCGGCAGCACCCTTGGGGTGACCAGTGAGGTACTTCTGGAAGATACCCAGAACGGCGTTGCCCTTCTTGCGTCCAAGGTGACGGAGCTGCTGGCAGATAACGTTGGACTCGTTCTTGTCGTTGGCTTTGGTCGAGGTTCCGTGGAAGGAAGCGACACCAAGATCGTCGATGGTGAGGCCCCAGGTAGCGAGAGCACCACGTAGAGGGGCGATGCTGGGGTCGCTCTTCCAGAAGTTGTTGCCCATGCTGCGGAGAAGCTCCTTCTCCTGGCGGGCGGCCTCCTTCTCGATGTGGCTGAAGCGATCCTGGGCATACTCCTGCTGGTCGAAGGTGGCACCCTGAGACTTCATGGCATCAATTTCGTCATGAACGTACTCGAGCTCGGACTCCTGCCACTGCTTGATCTGCTTCTTGCGGCGCTCAATCTGGCGGCGGCGGTAGTTGATATCGAGCAGAGGCGAGGGGAACTTGCCAGGGTGCTCACGGGCGGTGGTGAGAACACCCTGTCCAGGGGCAGGAACCGATCGGCCAATCTTGTCGGAGGCGGTGGTAGTGAGGGCCAGGATACCGTGAATGGGGACACCCATGTCGAGGGCCAGCTTGGCAGTCATGATAACCTGGATACCGCAACCCTGGGACTCCATGAAACCGTTTCGGGTAGTGGTGGTGGGACGAGACATCTCCTTGGGAGTGCGGCCATGAGCAATCTCGTCCACGGTGTTGCTGGTAGCCTTCATGTTGGCGAACTCGTAAGAGCCCTCCTCACCAAAGTCATCGAAACCACCGACGAAGCAGACACGGGCCTTGCCCTCCATGATGGTCTCGTAACCGACATCGACGGACTCGACCGCAGTGGCACAGGCGCCGACTGGGGTCTTGATAGGTCCGGAGGAGGACATCAGCAACATGTTGACCCACGCGGCCATGGTGTTGATAAAAGACTCCTGGAGAATGTCGTTCTGGACAGGGTTGTCAAGGAAGCGAGTGCGGTGCATGTCGCGGAGAGCAGCAGCGCCACCCATACCGGAACCAACGCAGTTACCAACCTCAGAGACGTGGACGTACTTGTAGAACTCGTAGGGGTCAGTGATACCGCAAGAAAGCAGAGCCTCGGCGGTAGAGACGAGCAGGAAGAGAGTGACGGGATCGACCTGAGAGACGATGTCTTCGGGCACACCATATCGCTTGGGGTCCCAGCCGGTGGGGATCTGACCAGCGACGAGGCGATCGAAACGCAGAGCCTTGGGGATCCAGAGAGAAGCACCCTTCCTCAAGCGGACAATGTACTCGCCGCTGTCGGGAATCTCAAAGATCTCAACCTTGTCGCCATGCTCGCGCTTGAACTCGTCGGCTGTCTCCTTGGACGCCTCAAAGGGCTCGAGATCCTCCTCAATGACAACCTCGTGAAGAAGCTGCTTCTTGTTGGGGTCGTAACCCTCAAACAGCTCGGGCTCAATCAGACGGATGCCCGAGTGCTCAAGGATGAACTTCTCGTACTTCTGTTTGATGTCCTTGTCATCAACAGGCTCGCCAGTCTTGGAGTCAACCCAGCCAGCATAGGGTTGACCCTTGACAAGGCCATTGTGGTTCTTGATGAGACCCATGACCCAGGCCATCTCGACGCAACCTTCAAGAGAGAACTCGCCGTAAGCCTCCATCTCCCATCGGGTACGCGAGTTACCCCAAGGGCCGACTTCAGCGAAACCAGTAACGACGACCACCTTCTCAAGGTCAACCATGCCCTTAAGAGAGTCGTTAAGGGGCTGAATCTCGGTCTTCCAATCAGGGCGGTTGGGGAAGTCAAATTTGATGTTGGCTCGGGGGTCAATGGTCTTCTTCTTGTAAAGGACCTCAGAAGCAGCACCGTTGACAATGGTGTTCTCAATGGCACTCTCCTTGGAAACAACTCGGCGAACCTCGCTGGTCTCCATGATGTCCTTGCGGAGCTTGGTCATGGTCTCGTTCAGGCTAGGGATGAATTGGAGACCTCCGTTGAGATCGGCGAAGACAGGCTCGGACTGGCACAGGTCAACCAGGCTGGGAGACATGAGGCCGAGAAGGTTGAAAGCCATCTCCTGTTGCGAGAAAGTTCTGACTCCAAACGCCTCCACACCCTCGGCAACGATGTTGTTGCCGGACATGAGACCTGTGCCTCGGGTCCAGCCAATGACGGCACCACAGATGGTAAGGTAGTTGGCCCAGCTCTCAGAGTGCCACCTGTTGAACAGAGTCTCGAGGCCGAGCTTGGACTCGGAGTAGAGGCCGTCGCTGCCGAAGGTACCGTGGTTGGGAGACAGGGGCAGAACGACCTGGGCGGGTCGGGTCTCGAAGCCACGCTCAGCCTTCTGAGCCTTGACGCATCCGAGAAGACGGACAAGGTTGGTAAGCATGATGCGGTGGGCAAGTTCAGACTTGGAGTCGATGCTGTCAATCTCACGACCGTTCTCAGAGATGGCAGCAAAGGGAATGACAAAGTCAAGGTCCCATCCAAGACCGTTCTTGGTGTCGTAGATGTATTCGACCAGGGCCTCGACGTCCTGCTTGCTGCCCTGGTTGAAGGGAACGACAACGATCTGGGAGCCGCGAGAACCGTAGCGGGTGTACATAGACTGATAGTACTCAGTGACCTCTCGAGAGAAGCGGCTGGTGGTTACGATGACCTTGGCACCACCGCTGACAAGGCCCTGAAGAACCTCAGCACCGATGGAACCAGCACCAGCACCAGTCATCAGGACGTGCTTGTTCTGGAAAGTGACACCAGCCTTGGCAGCGTCCTCCAGGCAGTTCAGGTAGACGCCAGTGAGCTTCTTGCTGTAGTCCCAGCCGTGAAGAGTCTTCTTCTTGAGATGGAGGAAGGGGATGGTCTCAACCTTGCCCTTGGGCTGGCTGGCAGCCTTCAGACCCTTCCTGCCCTTGCCGTTGTCCTTGGGGAGGATCTGGCTCTCATTCATGGCGAGAGAGCGGAGAACATCACCGTACAGGCTCTTGATCTCAAGCTGAGAGGTCTTGGACATCTTGTGCTGCTGCTTGATGAGCTTGTAGATGCGCTGGAGGTCACTCTGAACCTTGGTACGGTTGCCGTACTCGGAGATCTTGCCGCCCTCAGCCATCTGCTGAACATAGTGCTCCAGCTTGCGGCAGCTGGCACGAGGGACTTCCTCGTAGTTGAGGTTGCCTCGTGCATCGACGGTCGTCCTGGGGCCAGTGGGGACGGCGACATCCTTGTAGACGGGAGCGACGTTGAGCACCTCCTTGCAGTTCTCAATGAGCTGCTGTCCAAGCTCCTTGGCAAGCTTGTAGGTCTCGCCTCGCTCGGTCGGGCAGTTGTCAATGTGGTACTGCATGAAGTCGAGGAGCTTGGGGTTGGAGCGGTTCATGAGGCGGATGCACTGGCTGACAATCTCGCGATCGACGGCCTGGAGGCGACCGAAGATGATGTCGAAGTACATGTTGAGGGCGTCCTGACGAGCCCAGTTCCAGGACGAGTCGTAGGTGCGGGCCTTGAGAGGGCTGAAGACAGGCTCGATGCCGGCAGCATAGAAGTCGCCGTGCTCGGCAGTCCAGAGGTCGAGCTGGGCTTGAAGGATCTTCTCTGACTTTTGCGAGTTGATGTGGGCCTTCTCGCCCTCACGGAGGTCGATCTTGAGATATCGAGCAAGAAGCTCGAGTTGCTGCTTAAACAGAGCACGCTGGTCCTTGGTGAGCGCATCAATGGCGGCGGGATCCATCATCATGCCACCAGCCGCGCCACCGCTGGTGTCAGCAGCAGCAGCCGTGGACAGGCTGATGCCCGCGTTGTCGGCATACTTGTTGGCGACGCTGTCAAAGAAGGCCTTGGCGTCGCCTTCAGATCCGAGTCGGGCGGCAGGCTCCATGGTGAGAGCAAGGAGCAATGCACCGTCCTGGCGCCCGGATCCAAGACCCCATCGGGTCTCGAGGTATTTTCGGGCGGCCGTGATGTTGAAACCACCAGGCATCTTGGAGGAAATCAACCGAGCGATGAGAGATTGTGACTGCTTGCCGAGGTTGCCATCGAAGGTGGCCTGCATGGCGGCACCCAGCTCATCTAGAGGGGTATCTTCGGGCTTCTCAGGGGTGGAACCGAATTCCTTTCCGAGATCACCAAGAATCTCGTTCTGAAGGGTCGACTTGCCTAGAGCGGGGAATGTCAGAAAGCATTCTTCGTTGTGTTCATCACAAACTTACCACCAACAAGGTCCTTGATGGCCTTGCTAAGAGGAATCTCAAGAAGAGGCTTCTTGAGCTTCTGCGCAATGAGAGCGCGAACAATGTCGACAGCCTGGACAGGCTGATCGGCAACGGCAGCAACAGGTCCTGCGCTGGGAGCAGGGGCGGCGGCAGCAACAGGGGCGGCGGCGGCGGAGGGAGCTGAAGGAGCAGCATCGCTGGAAGAGCTCGCGGAGGGTTCGGGCTCTTCCTCGACAGGGTCGACGTCGTAGTAGATCTCCTTCGCGTCTTTGTTGTAGCAAAGAATATTTCGCTGAACGGACTTGGCAGCGTCGTACGCCTCGTACTTGGACTTCAGCGTGCGCTTGGCCATCACACCCAGGGTATCAGCGGGACCAATTTCCACGACTCGCTCAGCGGTCCTCTCGCCGAGGAACACATCCTGAGTCTCAATCCATCTGACAGGCGAGGCGAACTGGTAGGCGAGGAGCTCAACGAGCAGGGTGTGGGCGAGCTCCTGCTCGACTTCGGGACGCATTTTGGCGGATATTAGGTCGGGTGAGGAAGCTGAAAGGGGTATCTCGAAGAAGGCCGAATTGGCGATCGCAACCAGAATTGGTGCGAAGTGACGGTCGAATTGGTCGTGACTACACCGGGGGCCCGCTCAATCCCCAACGGATAAGTAGAGATAGAAAGAGAGGAGAGAGAGAGAGGGAGAATGGAGTCGTGGCTGGAAGCTCCCAAGCTGGCGAAGCGGAGGGATTGCAGCTGGTGGGAGGGGGGTAGAGGAGAGGAGGGGAAGAAGATGGAGGCAGAGAAGACGAAGGCCGAGGGGTCGAGAATATGAAGGCCAATTGTAGCTGCTTTCTGCCTGCCAACAAGAAGCAATGGGAGGAATTGGAGATGAGATGGGGCCGAGAATGAGGGCCAACGAGCGGATGGCCGGTACGAATAGGTAATCACGATTGTAGCCGACGGCGAGGAGGAGCCCGATTGTTGAACGACTGACCCACCAAAAAGTCGTCGAGAGAAAAAAAAATTGGGGGAGCTCTGGGCCACTCACCCCTGTCGTGTGTTGCTTTCGCCCTCCACCGGGATGGGATGGCGCCTGCCAGTGGGTAAGGTACAATAACGTACGTGCCTCCCGAGTTATGGATGGGGCGCCCGGCTCGTGGTACAGGCACTTGGGGCGTTCTCTAAGGGCAGCTGCCGGTACCTACCTAGGTACCGTGCCTGCCAGGGACCCTGTGGACGCACATCCCGCCCGCCTGGAACATGGTTGGGTATCCAGGTACCTTCCCCTGTCTTGCTGTTTTGGGGCGAGATGAGGTGGGTGGAACATACCCGAGCCACACATGGCTGCGGGTCTTAATGCTGGGCTCGCAGCACGCTCCTCAACCATATTCCAGCGCTAGTCCTAACGGGGAAAAGGTAGGCTGGTACGGCAAGCACCGGCCAGGGGAGTCCAGGGGAGCGCCTTCCCCAGAAACCGACCTTTTGGGGCACCATCAGGCCTGTTTTGCTGGGCGAAGGAAGCACCAAGACAACACAGCTTTTTTTTTTTGCCTTTGGTGAGCCGCTGACGGGCAGCTCGGCCGAGCGGGCTCATGATGGTGGTGAGCTACCATGCCTATGCTCTCATCCTCCTTATCTATAGGCTCACAACGTAGATCTCGGCTCATGCGCGATAAGAAAAACGCCGCCTCCGGAATGCTACAGGCGAGGCGACTACAGTCTCACACCATCGCACTCCTGGATCCAATGTGGTGGCAGCAGTATTTTGCCCTTGCCCACCCGAGTGACCTCAAGAAGGGCGAGGGATGGCTCAAGGTGCTGGGCGCGAGCCAGCTAATAGTAAGGGTGGAGGGAGAGACGGCGTAGGGGTTTGTTCGGTCGATCCAATGCAATTTCGCATCTGGCCGATTGCCATCATGGGGATGAGCTCGGCTAGGTACCGATACTTTTCGGTGTCAATTCCAGGTTCTCTCGTTTCCCGTCGGTCTCCGGAAACCCGAAACGTTTTCATTTCACCGGGCGCTCGTTGAATTGCCCTTTGCTTGCCTGACAATGAGCCGCAGTTGAGAGTTTCCCGGGTTGAACTCATTTGTTAACTTACATTGTACGGACATGTTAGTCATGTTGAAGGGTACTTGGCTTGCGGCTCTTGTCTGCACTCTGAAAAGCCACCGCGGAAGCCCACAACCGTTGGTGCATGCGAGGAGAACTACCAGACGCCATGCCGCGTGTAGATAAGACTCGAATTGCGTAGCCGTGAGCCAGATGTTGAATCACAACCCTGTGACAGGCTGCCATCCCGCAAATTGCACCCGGCATCACGCCGAGACCAGCCTGTGCGGCGGTGTGCCCAGAGTATAGGTACATACGTCTTTACGCGGAGTAGTGCTCACTGGTCGTAAAAATGGATACATGGACCGGAATGGTTTATAATATGACCTCAACATCAGCCCTTCCCTAGGGTGCAGTATGAGAATGAGGCAAAAACTAATGAGCCGTTTACCAACCCATCCCTATAACTTCATATCATATCATGAAAGCCAGGCTTTTACCAAAGGTAGTTATGTGGGATATCGGATAAGACTCAATGGGGTTCAACCATTCCCTTGTTTTTTGTCACCCAGAGGTAGGGAGCGGCAACGATTGGCTCCACCATGTTCGGGAGCTGGATGGAGAATGTGGGGGGCAGCTACTCCTTGGTAGGGGAAGTTGGGGATGGGAGTTGAGGCGTTCGCTAGGCGGTGAACGATGGCAGAATTCAATGAGGTTTTGAAGCTGTCGGATTGAAGCAAAGGGGACGTAGGATGAGATGGAATGGGCAAGGAGGAGGGCCAAAAAGTGATCATGATCAGGCATCATCTTATCAATCAGTCCTCGAAACGGAGGGAACCAATTGGCAAGTCGCCTCCCAACTTCGGGATCAGTCTGCCGGAAAGTCTCTAACGGCCCCAACATGGATGGCCAAGACAAAACTCGGAGTGTTACTAGAGGGTAGGGTGAGTTAGTTCAAGCATGGAGCCTGCTGACTCCTACAAAACTTCGGAGCTGACCAATGGCGGGGCCGCTTGGGGCCAACGGCCATTGGTTCCCAGTGACAGCTCGTTGGATACATCAATCTAGATTTTGATGATGAGCTTGACGTTGGATGGACATACAAGTTGCAACAGTCTTGGCTCCATGTCCTTCCCGAAGCCGGCCGAATGTTGGAATGGGATGGGAGTTGAGGATAGTTTACCAAAGTATGACGAGATGATGCTCTGACGGGAATCACCGATTCGGAATTGATGAGAGATAAATGGAGCCAGCTCCGAGATGATGGCTTGCGGAGATGTCGGGGATAGATAGGAACTTGATGGAAGAGAATTGAGTTGAGTTGAGTGTAACCAACGGCAAGCTGGGACACACCGTGGCGATAAACAGACCCAACTCATGGGAGGAACCGAATGGAAGAGAGTATATGCCTAGGCTGCCAGGCAATTAGACTGCAAGGAGAGTTTGTTGTCCAGTTACCGACAAATCGACATCCCACCAAAAATTCTACCATCAGCCTTCCATCCATCCGCCCGCTGCGGGCGTGGCTCAACAGCAGCCTCATAGGTGCCCCAGCCGGCGTCTCCAAAACGCCGTTCAGCCCCCAGAACGGCGCTTGACGATCTCCTTGGGCGAGATTTATGAGGGGCGGGGCGGCGGATGGGAGAAAAGCCCCCGAACTCTCCCGGTAGGGCGATTCAAAACGTTGTGGAATTCTAGGCGGCGGCCGAGAGGTACCGGTACTTCGGCCAATCTCGTTGATCCTGATGAGGACCCCTTCTCTCGTTGAACTTTTTCTGCTCTGAGGGGGAGGGGACTGATGACGGCCCCCTTGTCCCCCTCGTCAAGGGAGTGCCATGGCAGGGGGGGTGTCTCATGTCGTGGGGCCTGGCGGATCAAGCGAGCCGCCAATGCGGTGCATGCCAATGGCTCTCAAAGTCTTAGAGCGGGCACATCCATCCTTTGGCGGGTGGATGCCCATGCCCTTTCTGCTCGACAATTGAGGTGGGCACTAAGATAGACCGGGTTGTGGAGGGAGCAAAGCCCTCCAGCTCCATTCGAGGTTCCAGTTGTTGTGGTAGAAAAAAAGCATCCAGGATACGTACCCCTCCATATCCCCAACAGAACTGAAATTTTGGCCTGCTACTCCGTTCGCTGAGGCGGCCCCTCCAAAGTCTCCAGCTTTCGGCTGCTTCAACCACACCCTGTTCATAGCCGACTCCCGGTGCATTGTCCCCAAGCTCGATTTTTCTCGAATTGACTTATACCTTGGACGGACCAATATTGCCCTCGACTTTTCTTAGACCTCTTCTTCCGACGACTTCTCACTGTCCATCTTCATCTTCATTCCCCTCCATTCCCTTCTTCCTTCCCCCTCTCGTCCCCGTTGCGCCTGGCTGGTGGTGCTGTGTCGAATTGTGCCGCGCTGCGCTCCACCGACCGTGAGCTTTACCTACTCTCTAATTTCCTCCCCTCCCAATTCCTAGGGGACCAGCCAGCAGCATCTGCGCACGTCCAGGATTGCCGGATTCTTCTCTACCAGCGTCCTTGGGACAAAGCATCGGATTCATCTGGTGCTACGACTTGAATTGATAGGTTTGTTTGCCATTGACCTCGGATACAGCCTCCAGTAGCGCAGAACGGCTAACTGCTCCGCTCTTCTCTTGTACAGATTTTCTTCGATACCCCCTCTCGCCATGTACGGAGCCGGAACTGGCCCTCAGACGGGCATTTCCACCCCCAGATCTAGCTCCTCTCTCCGGCCGTTGACCCTCTCCCACGGCTCCCTCGAGACCACGTTTCTCGTCCCCACCAACCTTCACTTCCACGCCTCCCAGTTGAGAGACAGGTTTGTCGCCAGCCTACCCGAAGCCACCGACGAGCTTGCCCAGGATGACGAGCCCTCATCCGTTCCCGACTTGGTAGCCAGATATCTTGGTCTGATCGCCCACGAGGTCGACGAGGGTGAGGATGACGAGCAGGGCTCCCACGAGGAAGTGCTGAAGCTCGTTCTTAACGAGTTCGAGCGCAACTTCCTCCGCGGAAACGAGGCCCACGCCATTGCCGCCACGCTGCCCGGCATCGAGGCCAAGAAGCTCGACTTCATCCGCAGCTACTACACTGCCCGAGCAGTCTGCAACCGGTCGATCAAGCCCCATGCCTCGGCTCTCTTCCGAGCTGCTGAGGATGGTGATGCCGAAATCTACACCATCTTTGGCGGTCAGGGCAACATCGAGGAGTACTTCGAGGAGTTGCGGGAGATCTACAAGACGTACTCGAGCTTCGTGGGCGACCTCGTTACCTCCTCCGCTGAGCTCCTCCAGACCCTTTCCAAGAACCCCAGCGCCGAGAAGATGTTCCCCAAGGGTCTGGATGTCATGAACTGGCTTCACAATGCCGACTCTACCCCCGATGTTGACTACCTGATCTCGGCCCCCGTCAGCTTCCCTCTCATCGGTCTCGTTCAGCTCGCCCACTACGAGGTGACATGCAAGGTTCTTGGTGTCCACCCCGGCATGCTGCGTGATAGAATCACCGGAAGCACTGGTCACTCCCAGGGCATCGTCATGGCCGCGGCCACGGCTGCCGCCGACTCCTGGGAGTCGTGGCGCGAGATCGCCACCTCGGTTCTCACAATGCTCTTCTGGATCGGAACCCGCAGCCAGCAGGCCTTCCCCATCACCTCCATGACCCCTACCATGCTCAAGGAGTCTTCGGAGCACGGCGAGGGTTCTCCCACCCCCATGCTCAGCATCCGTGACCTCTCGCAGGCTGAGGTCCAGAAGCACATCGATGCCACCAACCAGTACCTCCCCGAGGACCGCCACATCAGCGTGTCCCTCATCAACAGCCCCCGAAACCTGGTTGTGACTGGTCCTCCCACCTCGCTGTATGGTCTCAACTCGCAGCTCCGCAAGGTCAAGGCTCCCACCGGTCTTGACCAGAACCGAATTCCCTACACTGAGCGCAAGGTCCGCTTCGTGAACCGATTCCTGCCCATCACCGCTCCTTTCCACAGCAAGTACCTCGCCGAGGCAACTGCTATGATCGACGAGGACCTGAAGGATATCACCATTGATTCCAGCGAGCTGGGCATTGCCGTGTTTGACACGAACACTGGCAAGGACCTTCGAGAGCAAGTCAAGGGCAACATTGTTCCCTCTCTTATCCGCCTGATCACCCGAGACCCCGTCAACTGGGAGGCTGCTACCGTTTTCCCCGACGCCACCCACATCCTCGACTTTGGTCCGGGTGGTATCTCTGGCCTCGGTGTTCTGACCAGCCGCAACAAGGAGGGCACTGGCGTCCGCGTGATCTTGGCCGGATCTGTGGACGGCGGCATGAACGAGATTGGCTACAAGCCCGAGCTTTTTGATCGCGATGAGGAGAACGCTGTCAAGTACGCCAACGATTGGGTCAAGGAGTTCGGTCCCAAGCTCGTGACAACCAAGAGCGGAAGGACATATCTGGACACAAAGATGAGCCGACTTCTCGGCCTTCCCCCGATTGTCGTTGCTGGTATGACTCCTGCCACCGTCCCGTGGGACTTCGTTGCTGCCACTATGAACGCTGGCTACCACATCGAGCTTGCTGGCGGCGGCTACTTCATTGGGCCTATGATGACCGACGCCATTAAGAAGATTGAGAAGGCCATCCCTGCCGGCCGTGGTATCTCGGTCAACTTGATCTATGTGAACCCCCGCGCAATGTCTTGGCAGATTCCTCTGATTGGCAAGCTTCGAGCCGAGGGTGTCCCTATCGAGGGTCTCACCATTGGTGCCGGTGTTCCCTCGATAGAGGTTGCCCAGGAGTACATCGAGACGCTGGGACTGAAGCACATCAGCTTCAAGCCCGGTTCCGTCGATGCTATCCAGGCTGTCATCAACATTGCGAAGGCGAACCCTCACTTCCCCGTCCTCCTTCAGTGGACTGGTGGTCGCGGTGGTGGTCACCACTCCTTTGAGGACTTTCACCAGCCTATTCTCCAGATGTACGGCCGCATTCGTCGACAGGAGAATATCATTCTGGTTGCTGGCAGTGGTTTTGGTGGCTCCGAGGACACCTACCCTTACATCACTGGCCAGTGGGCCAAGAAGTACGGCTACCCTCCCATGCCTTTCGACGGTTGCCTGTTTGGTAGCCGCATGATGGTCTCCAAGGAGGCTCACACCAGCAAGGCCGCCAAGGAGGCCATCGTCGCCGCTCCCGGTCTTGAGGATGGCGAGTGGGAGCAGACCTACAAGGGACCTGCTGGTGGTGTTATCACCGTTCGATCTGAGATGGGCGAGCCCATTCACAAGCTTGCTACTCGCGGTGTTCGATTCTGGGCGGAGATGGATCAGAAGATCTTCACCCTCCCCAAGGAGAAGCGCGTTCCTGAGCTCAAGAAGAACAAGGACTACATCATCAAGAAGCTCAACGACGACTGCCAGAAGGTCTGGTTCGGCCGCAACAAGCAGGGCCAGGCTGTTGACCTGGAGGACATGACCTATGCCGAGGTTCTGCGACGACTGATTGAGCTTCTCTATGTCAAGCACCAGGACCGCTGGATCGACCGATCGTACTTTGGCCTCGTAGCCAACTTCATCCACCGCCTGGAGGAGCGTTTCACTTCCTCCCCCGGAAATGCCTCGCTGCTTCAGAGCTACTCGGAGCTCAACCAGCCCTTTGAGGTGATCGACCGCATCCTTGGCGCCTACCCCGAGGCCGAGAACCAGATCATCAACGCCCAGGACGTCCAGCACTTCCTCATCAACTGCATGAGCCCCGTTATGAAGCCCGTCACCTTCATACCTACCTTTGACGACAACTTCGAGTTCTACTTCAAGAAGGACTCACTCTGGCAGTCAGAGGATCTGGATGCCGTTGTTGATCAGGATGTCGGCCGAACCTGCATTCTTCAGGGTCCTGCCGCTGCCAAGTACTCAACCGTCATTGACGAGCCCATCAAGGACATCCTCGACGGCATTCACGAGGGTCACATCCAGATGCTCAGCAAGGACCTGTACAACAACAACAAGGCTTCCATCCCTTACACGGAGTACTTCGGTGGAAAGCTGGTTGACCCCGAGATCCCCATGGATGTTGAAGGCTTGACTGTGAGCTACGACACTCACAAGAACATCTACCGCCTTTCGTCGTCTGCTGCTGCATCCATGCCCGATATCGACTCATGGCTGTCTCTGCTTGCCGGCCCCAACCGAAACTGGCGCCACGCTCTCCTCATGTCGGATGTCGTCGTCCAGGGCCAGAAGTTCCAGACCAACCCCATCCGACGGATCTTTGCTCCCACCCGCGGCTTGTTTGTCGAGATCTCCTATCCCAATGATCCCGCCAAGACCGTCATCATCGTCCGCGAGCAGCCTCGCCACAACCAGTACGTTGATGTGATCGAGGTGAAGCTTGTTGGCGAGAACGAGATTCAGGTCAACATGATCAAAGAGACTACCGCTCTTGGCAAGCCCGTTGCGCTCCCTCTCAAGTTCACGTACCACCCCGAGGCCGGTTACTCCCCAATCCGCGAGGTCATGGAGGGCCGCAACGACCGCATCAAGGAGTTCTACTGGAAGGCGTGGTTCGGAGAGGATCCTCTCGATCTCGATGCGGATGTCACTGCCAAGTTTGATGGCGGCAAGACTACCATCACCGGCGAGGCCATCAACGACTTTGTGCACGCTGTTGGCAACACCGGCGAGGCTTTTGTTGACAGGCCTGGCAAGACCGTCTACGCCCCCATGGACTTTGCCATCGTCATTGGCTGGAAGGCCATCACCAAGCCCATCTTCCCTCGCACCATCGACGGCGATCTCCTGAAGCTCGTTCACCTGTCGAACCAGTTCCGCATGATTCCTGGTGCGGAGCCACTTAAGAAGGGCGACGAAGTCTCGACAACTGCCCAGATCAATGCCGTCATCAACCAGGAGGCCGGCAAGATGGTCGAGGTCTGTGGTACGCTGGTTCGCGATGGTGAGCCTGTCATGGAGGTGACCTCGCAGTTCCTGTACCGAGGTACCTACACCGACTTCGAGAACACGTTCCAGCGAAAGGTCGAGACTCCCATGCAGGTGCACCTCGCCACCTCCAGGGATGTTGCTGTGCTTCGCTCCAAGCAGTGGTTCTCTCTCGACGAGCTCCCTCGCGACATTGATCTGCTCGGCCAAACCCTGACTTTCCGTCTCCAGAGCCTTGTCCGCTACAAGAACAAGGACGTGTTCAGCAGCATCGAGACCCGAGGACAGGTTCTGCTGGAGCTTCCCACCAAGGAGGTCATCCAGGTTGCCAGCGTGGACTATGAGACCGGCGAGTCTCATGGCAACCCCGTGATCGACTACCTCGAGCGCAACGGCCAGCCCATTGACCAGCCCATCAACTTCGAGAACCCCATTCCTCTGAGTGGCAAGAGCCCCCTGGCGCTTCGAGCCCCCGCCTCCAACGAGAACTACGCTCGCGTCTCGGGCGACTACAACCCCATCCACGTCGCTCGCGTCTTCTCCAGCTATGCCAACCTGCCCGGCACCATCACCCACGGCATGTACTCCAGCGCTGCTGTGCGAAGCCTGGTCGAGACGTGGGCTGCCGAGAACAACATTGGTCGCGTCCGCAGCTTCCACGCCTCTCTGGTTGGCATGGTTCTGCCTAACGATGACCTCGAGGTTAAGCTCCAGCACACTGGCATGGTCTCTGGCCGCAAGACCATCAAGGTCGAGGTCCACAACAAGGAGACTGAAGACAAGGTCCTGCAGGGCGAAGCCGAGATTGAGCAACCTGTGACTGCTTATGTCTTCACTGGCCAGGGCTCCCAGGAGCAGGGCATGGGCATGGAGCTGTATGCCAGCAGCCCTGTTGCGAAGGAGGTCTGGGACCGCGCTGATAGCTACCTTCTGGACAACTATGGTAAGTTGACATGAGCATCTTCTCCCGCAGCGGACCACGTGTACTGACAGCTCTCGCAGGTTTCTCCATCACCAACATTGTCAAGAACAACCCCAAGGAACTTACCATCTACTTCGGTGGCCCGCGGGGTAAGGCTATCCGCCAGAACTACATTGCCATGACTTTCGAGACCGTCGCCGCGGATGGCACCATCAAGTCGGAGAAGATCTTCAAGGAAATTGACGAGACCACCACCTCGTACACCTACCGTTCTCCCACTGGCCTGCTCTCGGCGACCCAGTTCACGCAGCCTGCCCTTACTCTGATGGAGAAGGCCAGCTTCGAGGACATGAAGTCCAAGGGCCTGGTCCCCAACAACAGCACCTTTGCCGGTCACTCGCTCGGTGAATACTCGGCCCTTGCGGCCCTTGCCGAGGTGATGCCGATTGAGAGCTTGGTGTCGGTTGTGTTCTACCGCGGTCTCACCATGCAGGTCGCCGTCGAGCGTGACGCCGCCGGCCGGTCCAACTACTCGATGTGCGCTGTCAACCCCAGCCGCATCAGCAGCACCTTCAACGAGGCGGCGCTGCAGTTTGTGGTTGACACCATCGCCGAGGAGACGGGCTGGCTCCTTGAGATTGTCAACTACAACATCGCCAACATGCAGTACGTGTGCGCGGGTGACCTCCGTGCTCTCGACACGCTCGCTGGCGTGACCAACTTCCTCAAGGTGCAGAAGATCGACATTGAGGAGATGAAGAACAACATCGAGGAGGCCAAGGGACACCTCCGCGAGATCATCCGCGGCAGCGCCGACACGACGCTGGCCAAGCCCCGCCCTCTGGAGCTGGAGCGCGGCTTTGCCACCATCCCCCTCCGAGGCATCGACGTGCCCTTCCACTCGACCTTCCTCCGGTCTGGCGTCAAGCCTTTCCGATCCTTCCTGCTGAAGAAGATCAACAAGACATCGATCGACCCCTCCAAGCTGGTTGGAAAGTACATCCCCAATGTGACGGCCAAGCCGTTTGCGATCTCCAAGGAGTACTTTGAGGATGTGTACAAGCTGACCAACTCGCCCAAGATCGGGGCGGTGTTGGCCAACTGGGACAAGTACGCCCAGGACGAGGCTGCTACCAACGGCGTGGGCGGCAGCGACAGCGGTTCCAGCGGAGAGTACGAGGGCCCTGGGGCTGCTGCTTAGATGCATGCATGGGCATGATTGACGGTAGAAGAGGGACGGATGATTATGATCAGAGGATAAATATTCCCAGCTGGGCCTGCTTTGGCATGAAGTATTTCACGATGTATCCTATTACTAGAGAGGCGTTTTCTCTTGTTGTGCAGTTAGACTTTTCTTAGAATGTTTGATGGTAATTTGCTACCAACTCGACAGTTTGATGTGATTGCTTTGCTATGCCGTGTAACGAATGTGAGGAGCCTATCGGGGAGTAGTCTGATTACTTGTGCAATGTTGAGTCGTACGGCATGAAGTGCTGAGGTAGCTCGAGTGGTCATGGTTAGGGGACCTGTGACGGGTGTTGGTGGGTGTGTATTTGCTTCCGACGGAGACGACTCTGGTTGCACTCGCCCTGATGATAAGGGCGGCGTCCGTGTGCGGTCGGCCGCCGGCGACGGCCGGGGATAGTAGCCGGGTGGAGACGGCCTATCAAGAGCGTAGGTATGCTCCGAGCTCCGAGGTTCACCTACCTTGGGTATATATATAGGTATATATTAGATATTGGCAGCACAGGTACGGTGGGTGGCCGTTTATTAGTTCTTAATTTTGTCCCCCGTCCTTGTGCCAAACCAAATCGTCATTTTCCTTCCTTCCCGCCTCCCCAGAGCCCAGGGTCTGGATTACATCATCACCCCCCTCCACCAATCCTGGGTATCCCTATCTCACAGCTCTTGGCGATTTGAGTAGTAATCGCTAATCAGGCAGTTCAACGAGAAACACGGACACGCGACATCGAGGAAAAGTAGAGGACATCACTGACAAGCGCGCGCTGGCCTGGTAGAGATGGCCGGGTTGAAGAAGCAGGTGTTTGTGGGAACATTTATCTTCAGCAAGAGCGCCAAGGAGCTGGAGTACCTCCACAACACGGCCGTATACATCGACAGCGACGGCAAGATCGTCAAAGTTGATCAGGGGTCTGGCAATGGGGATCAGGTGAAGATAAAGCAGCTGGACAAGCTGGGATGGGACCTGAGTGAGGTGGACGTCCGGGTGGCTCAACCAGGGCAGTTCTTTTTCCCGGGCTTCATCGGTGAGTGGGGGATTAGGATAGGGGAGAAGTGAAAAATACTGATGCACATCCAGACTCGCATGTCCACGCGCCTCAGTATCCAAACGTCGGCATCTTTGGCAAGACGACGCTCCTAGACTGGCTAGAGAAGTACACGTTCCCGCTCGAGTCGAGCCTCAAGGACCTGGCCAAGGCACGGCGAGTGTACGGGTCCTGCGTGCGGCGGACGCTGGCCCACGGCACGACAACGGCGGCTTACTTTGCGACCATCGACGTCGCGGCGACGAACCTGCTCGCGGACCTCTGCCTGGAGATGGGGCAGCGTGCGTTTGTCGGACGCGTGTGCATGGACAACCCGGACCTGTGCCCGGACTACTACCGCGACGAGAGCGCCGAGGAAGGCCTGGAGAAGACGCGGCAGACGATCCGGCACGTGCAGGGCATCGACCCGGAGTTCAAGCTCGTGTCGCCCATCCTGACGCCGCGCTTCGCGCCCTCGTGCTCGAGCGAGTCCATGAAGGGCCTGGCGGAGATGCAGAGGGAGCTGGACCTGCCGGTGCAGACGCACATCTCGGAGAACGACGGGGAGATTGCGCTCGTGGCGCGCATATTCCCCGGGTCCGGGTCATACGCCGAGATGTACGACGACCACGGGCTCCTGACGCCGCGGACGATCCTGGCGCACGCGGTGCACCTGAGCGAGGCGGAAGCGCAGCTCGTGGCGGAGCGGGGGAGCAAGGTGTCGCACTGCCCGTGCAGCAACAGCTCGCTGACGAGCGGGGCGGCGCGAGTCCGGTGGATGTGGGACAGGGGCATCACGGTGGGCCTCGGGACGGACATGAGCGGCGGCTACAGCCCGTCGGTGCTAGAGGCGGCGCGGCAGGCGGCGCTGGTGAGCCGGCATGTGGCCATGGGGCTCGGGGCGGCGGACCCGGACATGGAGCGGAGCAAGCTGACGGTGGAGGAGGTGCTGTACCTGGGGACGCAG
>JABFEP010000448.1:0-37102 GCA_013618265.1 Fusarium albidum
GGATGCAGCTCGGCGGACAGGCTCGAGGTGCGAAGCGGGTGAAAGATCCATGCGAGGTACTTGAGGTTGCCGAAGAACAGCTTCACGTCGCCGAGGAAAAGCCAAAAGGGGACCCCCGTGTAAGGAAGCGGGTCCCTGGTGGTGGACGCGACGCCGGGGGGCTTCTCGATGACGGGCGCACCCGGGGCCACGGGGGCCGAGGGGGTTTCTACCTCGTCAGGAGTCATGATGGCGATGGTGTTGGAAAGATCGAGTGTCGGGAGTTGGCAAACTGATATATATGTAGCTCAACTATGGACTCGATCACATGCAATAGGGGGTGGATGACAAGAGGAATGATAACACGGCAATCACAAACAGGTTGTCTACAGGCTGAATCATTGCTGCTTCCCTTTTCAACTACAAATGTTAGGGGCCTGTAAAGAGAGATGCCGCCGCCGGGTGGCTGGCGGAAGTGGAACAAGGGCGTGCCATTCCGCAAGACGATTGGGCATTTCCTGAACACCGTGTGCTCGGCCATGGGAATTGCAACAACTGTGGATGACAAGGGCAGGTTCTGGACTTGATGGATCTCAAGGAGCATTCCTAGTGAGGAACGCTAAGGAATTACTCTTGAGAGATACTACTTGCGTCAAAGAATGGGCCGTTCTTACTGGACGGGTTGAGACCGATGGCCCTTCAAGAAGGTTCCCTTGCGTCTAAATGCCGATCAAGTCTTGGTTTTAGAGGATTGGATACAGTGTGCAAAGTCACAAACAGCATATATGGATGAGACAACACCTATGGTGGATGTGTTTAATGAGAGACTATCCAAGATACGTATGTGGCCAAAACAGAAAATCCCCAGTACCGCGGCCCAGTCTCATGATCCGGCGTAGGTCGTGACAGTTGTAGACGTGGAGTTGTCGAATTGAAGTGTTGAGTTGTTCTTGCCAGCATTAGCCACAGTTCGCCGTAGTATCAAGACACCTCACCTGATGATGGCCTTGCGAGACGCTCAGCACGTTCCATACTTGTAGGTGATGCAGGTCGTGGTGATCCGGCCGGCGGGCATGCACACCAGCCTGACGCAGCGGTGGCCGACACAGCTCTGCAGGCTCCCGCACGAGTCTCTGGCCTGCAGCTGGCCGTCCTCGCCCTCGGAGGCGAAGGCGGCGAGGGCGCTCAGGTCGACGGTGAAGCCCTTGTCGGATTCGACGACCTCGGCCACCTCCTGGGCCTGGGGGGCTTCGGATGGGGCAGCCATGGAGAGGCCGATCATGGAGACGAGGGCGAGGGAGAACTTCATTTTGGATGGTTGCAAGAGAGCTTGTTTCCTGGAGTAATGGTTGCGTGGAAGATGTATCAAGATTGATGGATTGATGATGATGGAGAAGCTTGACATCAGGAGGGGACGACGGGTTTATATACTCGACCTCCTTTCAAGCTCCCAGGATAGATGAGTCCATTCTTATCAAGTGTATCTCCACATCACTGCAGACCAAGTGGTACGGTAATTTGCGGCGACGATGTCGATAGCATGGTGTTGCAGAGGTCATGGCCCGCTTGAACCACGTCAACTGTCACGCCAAAAAGCCGCCAGTCGTCCGTTCTGGCGCCACCCAAAGAGGCCATCACCAGTGACAGTTATACAACATCTTTATCAGTATGGTTATGGTGATTCTCACTGGAGCTGGCCTGGACAGGTACTTGTCACTGACCCCTTTGTTGCAGCCAGCTACGGCCAAGAGAGCTTGCAATCGATTCGGACGGGCCAATCAGCCCCTGTTGAAGCGAACGTGAAGCAATGTCACGATGGCACCGAGTGGATAGACATGTAGGCCCGGTCACTATCCGCGCCGTAGCGAACAAAGGTACCTCGTAACCTACCGGAATCTCGCCATTTCGGATCCTTCTTGAATCCTTCCGTCTCGGGCGCCACACACGGACATGTCTCGGGAGGCTCATCCCGAGGAGAGCGGGATTCTGCACAGCGGATCAAAATCCCGGATAGCGAGAGCATGTATTTGCTCGAGCCTCCGCGGAGGTATTTAGACTTGTATCACGCGTCCGTCAAAGCTGATTCGGCGTTTGCTCTTGCTTTGGTGGCTTGTTTATCATAGACCGCTATGCGGGGCAATTAGAGCCTTGTTCGTTTAGCACACCTGGATCGTTGGACAGAAGGGTATAGTCGTAAAATGAGCCAGTCGGCTTGCGTACCGACACACCCTGCACACTCTCAAGAATTAGACGCTCTACTCTGGTGGCTCTTGCTCGCCCCCTGCCGCTCTGCCCTTGTCAGCTACGGCTAGGCCAGTCTGCTCGACAAAACCCGGGCTTCGTACGGGCGACGATAGAGGCAAGAGTCGGGCGCATGCCTAGTCTGCTTCGCCTCGACACGGCATGCGTTCCCGCTAGCCGTGCCGATCATCCGTTGAAGCGGCGGCGTGTTCTTAGCCTTGGGTTTCTCCAATCGACTTCACTGTTTGTTGTCTGGTATGGCACCCTCTGGTCTGAGCTGTGTAGGTGATGTGGCTGTGCCATTACAGACAAGACCGCCACCAATAAAATGCTGCATAAAATCGGGATCCGTCTATTGTCGGATTGATGCATATTCCGATACCTGACTTGAAAGTTGCACTTGTTTCTTCCAACTCCCCGCTTCAACTTGACCGCTACATATACACGAAATGCCAACCCTAAAAGCCAATCAAGCATGTCGGGCTTGCCGGTATTGTTCGTCCCCACATACACATGCACTTGGCTGACGCATGCAGACGCCTAAAGAGGAAATGCACACGAGACCTCCCGTGCTGCTCGCTGGTGAGTAGAGTCGACAGATACCAGGTCACGTCTAATGGACACCAGTGTGTGAGGCTTCAGAAGATGTGTGAATATCCAGATGCCGTGCTCATCGACTCCATGACCGATTCGGCAGGTACTCTTCTAAACACTAATAGTCCATCCTCGCCTCAAGTCCCGGGAGCAACTCTCAGCGGCTTTGGGTCTCTGCTTAGAGGCCCAGATCAGGCATTCCCCAACGCCTTCTTCCTAGACTCGGACATCTTCACGCCTCTTGGAGACAAGGCCTTATCTCGGTCTTGTCCGTCTCAGGCACACCAGCTGGCCTTGGAACAACTCGTGCAAGATCCAATGCTAATCTGTGCAACTTACTTCTCGACCGTGGATAAATGGCTACCGTTCATTAGCAGAAAGAGACTGGTTTATGAACTCGGCGCCGAGTCTGCAGACGACGCATGCCTGATGCTCCTCGTGGTATGCATGAAGCTCTGTACCACTCAAGATCAAACAAGCGAGTCTCTGCATACCACGGCAAGGTCACTCTGCTCAGCTGCCGAGATGGGAGGATATGTTTCTCTTCGTCTTCTGCAATCGTTCGTGCTTCTCGCAGTCTATGAGATTTCCCACGCGATACATCCCGCTGCTTTCCTCACCGTCAGCCGTGCAGCAAGATTAGGCATCCTGATGGGTCTGCACGATAGAAAGAATACCCCGCAGATATTCCAACCGGCAGACACCTGGACACTTCGGGAAGAACAGCGAAGGACGTGGTGGGCCATATTTATACTCGACAGGTACTAGACCCTACCTCATGCAGACATAGCTGACGCAGACGACAGATTTGTCAACATGGAAACGTGCGGAATCCCTTTGGCAGCATCAGAACCCTGCCAGAGCGAACTCCTACCAGTCAACGACGACGACTGGGACAATGGCAGAGTCGTGCCAAGCGAGCCCTTATACACGACATCATTCAGCTCTGTAACCACGCTCGGATCCTTTGCCAAGACGTGTCAGGCCGCTCACATGCTGAGCAAAGTGATGCGTCACCGAGAAGCGAGGAAATCGTCACGGGATATAACCGAGCTGTTACCGGAAGCGCGGCATCTTGAACAAGCTCTCCACGCATTGCATCTATCGATCGAGGGCAGCCAAGGTACCTCGCAGGCTCTTGCCCTATGCTCCTCTGCTCGTCTTCTCCTGTACAACGAGTACGCCTGCAACGAGCCACTCGGTCTGAGCACCAACGGACCTATCGCTCTCGAGACGGAGATGCAGAAAGCAAGCCTCGAAGGTATCAGTGCTATTGCTTCCGTCACGGCACGTGCAGCTGCACAGGATTCTAGCGGATGTCCGTTCGTCGCACGGCTTCTCTACCATGCTGCTACGGAGTGTGCGTGGTTAATAAAGGAGCATCGTGAACAGGTCATGTACGATGCGCTGGAGGAGATGGTTGCTGGGCTGCGGAGAATGGGAGAGCGATGGGCTCTGGCTGGTGAGTTACCGAGCGCGAGAGATGATATTGACTGATGATATCAAAGGGCAATACATCTCTTTGCTTGATCAGGGTGGGATCTTGACACTTGTTCCAGGGGGGGATGGTTCAAGCACTCTTTGAATTGATGAATAAGGAGTTGGCATAAAACTGTAGTCTGGTTGTCTCCCTTGATCGCACACTCGACCCTATATATCCGTCGACCTGGCCATGTCTGCCATCCTGGTATAGTCTTCTCTAAGCCGCTCCAACCTCTCTCCAAACAAAGCATAGCAGTCCGAGCCCAACTGAATCCTCAAGACCCTGGCCCCCTCTGCCCACACCCCCTTAAACAGCCCCCGTCCTTCCACGGCATCAAGCACCCTCAGCCCAAACAGCTTCGGATCGCCATTGACCATGGTCGGATCCTTCCCTGCTGCATCAACAATACGCATCCACCCCTCAATCCTAGATCTGTAATCCTCCGTGATTCCGCCATCCGCCTTGCTATTATTGCCCGGGAACTTTGTCCTGAAACCTCCCGGCTCGATGATCATGGTGCGGATCGCAAATGGAGCGAGCAGCTCGGCGTACGACTCTGTCAGAGACTCTGCGGCTGCTTTGGCGGCGCTGTACATCATGTGCTCGGGCTTGCTGACGAAACCCCAGATGGAAGAGATGGTGATCAAGGTGCCTGTGCGATGACGTCGCATCGTCGGCAACACAGCCCTCCAGATGCGAATCATGCCAAATAGATTAGTCTGGAGGTAGTCGGCGATCTGTCCGTCGCTCATGTCCTCGACGGTCCCCAGAAGGGTGTTCCCAGCATTGTTGACAACCACCCAGTGTACTGAACCAGACTCCTGGAGGACAACCTGTCTGACGGTGTCCTCCGCCTCGGGCTTGGATACGTCGAGCTGCAGCCACTGACCGCCCAGTTGACCGAATTCCGGATTGTCCAGGGTCGCCTTTTGGATGTTGCGGCCTGTGCCGATGACGCGGTGTCCGGCGCGGAGTGCAGAGAGGGCCATTTGGAGGCCTAGGCCTGATGAGGCGCCGGTGATGAGCCAGATCTTGGAAGACTTGGACTCCATGGTCAGACTTTGGGTGAAGGGGGTTGATACGCGTAGAGAAGTAGCAAGTGGATGAGCTATTTATCTTGACAGTTGACGCATGGTTTCCGTTCCTTGAGTTATTATTATGATGCGACGTCCGCTCCGTCCGCTGCCGCCCGCCTCCTGTTCTTGATGCAGCAATCTTCTGTGCGCTTCAAAACACGTCATCTACGGGCCACCGGTAATTCCTGTAATTGGTGGGGTTCTACCATGGATGCTGTGTTGAAGCTGTCATGAGGAGCGGACATGTCCGCTCTGGCCCGCTCCCATGTAGTGCCAGTCCGCCCCGTCCGCTCTGGGCCGCCGCCGCTTGTAACGCAGCCATGGCCGATTATTACGAATTATTAATCTTGGTACTCGGATTTAAGATATCGCCGTTGTCTGCGAGCAACATCTGTAGTATAAAGGCCTTGTCCTTCAAATAATTCATGTCAAGCGATTGAGTCCCTACTCGCAACAATGGCACCCCTTGTGTGGCTCGTCACCGGCTGCTCCTCTGGCTTCGGCCGCATCTTTGCCCAGCAGATCCTCAGCCGCGGGGACCATGTCATTGCCACGGCCCGGAGACTGGAGAGCATCGAGGACCTCGCCAGAGCTGGCGCTGCAACCTTGCAGCTAGACGTCACCAGTGACCAAGAAACCATCCAAAGCATCATTGACCGAGCTCTGGAGGTGTATGGCCGTATCGACGTCCTGGTCAACAACGCCGCCTACATCCTAGGAGGTGCTTGGGAAGATCTTTCGTGAGTTATCCTCGGGGTTCATATCCAGTGTACTTATGCCTCTCAGAGCCGACCAGTTCCGTGCTGCATTTGAGACAAACGTGTTTGGCGTCTTAAAGGTCACAAAGGCCTTGCTCCCCCATTTTAGAGAGAGATGCACTGGCACAAATGTCTTTATCAGCTCCATCTCGGGGTGGCATGGCTATGAATTCAATGCCGCATACTCCGGCACCAAGTTTGCCCTCGAAGGTATGTTACAGGTATTTTCTAAAGAGATACTAACATGTACAATAGGCATGGCTGAAAGTCTGTGGCGAGAGACGCGTCCCTTTGGCATCCAAACTCTGCTCGTTGAACCAGGCCGCTTCAGAACAGAGCTGCTGTCGAGCACCAACCTCAAGTCTGAAACATCCAGCATCGCAGACTACGCGCAGCGCTCCAGCGAGTTCAACGTGATGCTTGCACAGGCAAACGGCAAGCAGGACGGTGATCCGGAGAGAGGCGTCGCCGTCATTCTGGATCTGATTCGTGGAGAGGGCGTTGCAGAGGGCAGGGAGATGCCTCTCCGGATTGCGCTGGGTGCGGATGCGTATCATGTCATCAAGGGCAAGTGTGATGAGACGTTGGAGGTGTTGGAAGACTGGAAGGATGTCACCTGCAGCACTGATTATGAAGTCGGTCCTGTTTATCAGAAGTAGGAGAGATTTACGTGGTGGTGACAATCAGGAAGAAAGACATCTCAACGTGAATTAACCTCTCCGCTGCAAGCGAATTGTCTAAACCTTGAATAGAAAGTAAAGCGCATTGTTCGTCCGAAGTCCGCAGAAACGGGGACCGGGCGGACAAGAGGGATGGGAAGGGGATACAAATGGCGTGGTCGATAGGTTGCTTACCAACTCAGCCTCCCTATAACGTTACAGGACTCGAGAATAAAAGGAGCCATCAACCCAACTTACATTGATCAAACCAACTCTTCTCAAATCATACACAATGTCTTCCAGAATCATCGTCGTCCTCGGCGCCACCGGCAACCAAGGCGGTTCCGTCGTCGACACCTTCCTCCACGAACCAGCCTGGCAAGTCCGCGCCATCACCCGCAACACAACCAGCCCCAAGGCCCAGTCCCTATCTTCCCGAGGCGCGCAAGTCGTCCACGCAGACATGGACTCGCCGGCCACGCTTTCTGCCACCTTCGAGGGCGCCCACGCCATCTTTGCCGTCAGCGACTTCTGGGGCATCTACGGCGACCCTGCGAACAAGGATAGCGCCAAGCCGGGGCAGCCTCTTAACGAGTGGGCGGGGGAGCATGAGACGCAGCAGCTGAGGAATGTCATGGATGCAGCTGCAAAGGTGTCGACTCTCGAACGCTTTGTCCTCTCGTCGCTTTCGAATGCTACCAAGATATCCAACGGGAAGTATACACGTGTTTATCACCTTGACTCTAAGGCGAGGGCGGAGGACTACGGGCGGGATACGCATCCGGAGCTGTGGGCCAAGACGAGTGTTCTGCAAGAAGGCTTTTTCCTAAGCAACTATTTATTGGACGCTATTGGACAGCCGACAAAGGTAAGTGATTCTAGATAATCGTTTTATGTGTGAGAATCTAACAGTCCTAGAATGCCGACGGGATTGTCCAGTTCATCGGACAATTCGAACAAGATCTGAAAATCCCATTTATCGCCGCCGAAGAAGATTCCGGTCCCTTTACACGAGCGCTCGTGCGAGAGCCAGCCGGTAAGCACCTCCTCGGGTACAGAGAGTATATAAGCATCCGCGAATTCGCGGCCGTCTTTGCAAAGACTACAGGCCTGAACGCAGAGGCTGTCACTCTACCAAAGGGACAGTTCCACCGGCCTTACTCTAAAGAGTTAAAGGCAGAGCTTGAGGATGGGTTTGCGTATTTCAATGAATTCGGGTACGATGGTGGGGATCCTACCGTCATTCATCCTAGCCATGTGAGTTTCTGCAGTGAGACGAGTAGCTGGAGTACTAACTGGCTTTAGTTGAAGGAGCCTCCGTCGCTGGGGACGGTCGAGGACTGGATTCGAAAGCAAGACTGGTCAAAGATCCTGGACGCGTAAAGAGTTCCAGTGTGATATACTACATAGTACCAATCAAAGGTTCAAGTTCCCCAGTGAATCAAGCTTTGACAGCAACCAGAAACAGCCTGGGATACGGCAACAGCACCTTTCCATCATTCCGCGTCGGATACAACTCCCTCAGCCGCCCCAGATAATGCTCCAAGTACGCCTCCCTCTCCGACCCCGACAGCGGATCAATAAACGGACGCAGCCCCGTGCCCTTGACCCACTCGACGATGCCCTCGTGGTTCTCCATTGCGTGAAAGTAAGTCGTCTTCCAGATATCCACCTCTGAGCAGATGGGTTTCAGCCCGTCGTACAGCTCTTCGGGCGTTGGGAACTCGTCTCGTCCGGGATTCGCCCGCCGCAGGGTCTCCTCCCAGGGTGTGTTTGGAGCGGCGGCCGTCTCCTGCATGGCGGCGTGGGACGGCTCCAACACGTTGAACGGGACTTGGAAGGCTATGACGCCGCCGGGGGAGAGCTGGTTGATGAGATGGCTGATGATCTGGATCCGGCTCGATCCCGGGAGCCATTGGAAGACGGCGTTGGAAAAGTACAAGTCGACTGGACCTTCTGGCTTGAATGTCTGCAGATCGGCAACGTCAAAGGACACGCCTGGCAGGGTATCCTTTGCCTTGCGGATCATGTCCTGCGAGGAATCTATGCCGGAGAGGTCCGCGTCTGGGTACCGCTCTGCCAACAGGGCGGTAGAGTTGCCCGGTCCGCAGCCCAGGTCGATGACGCGCTTGGGAGAAGCCAGCGGTACTCGGGATAGGAGATCCCTAGCTGGCTGGGTTCGTTCGCCGATGAACTTTACATATTGGTTTGCAGACCATGTGTCCTGGGATGCCATGGTTGACTGGAGTCTTGGAAGGATTCCTGGTCGGCGGATTCTAATGCGTGGGGGTTGAAGGCGAGTTAGAAGACGCATGGTTGATAAACAAGAGAGTTGATTGAGTAACCTGTAACCAGGAGCACGAATTATAAAAGACTGTATGAGCTCGGAAATACCGGCGACCGACTGGATCTCCGAGGAGCATGGACTGGATGTATCCGAAACAGCCGAGTCAGTCTCCGAGGGGCCGTCTATGGAAATTATGGCAGCGATCTTTTCAAGACTGTTTCTTGACGTGCCGAGAAGCCGTGTGGATGATAGGAGGTGGAGGTTAGCGGTAGTTTGAGGAGGTAGATGATGCCCAAGGCAGCAGCGAGATCTGCAAAGATGAAATACCCAACATGCAAGTGCAGCCGCCACATGGCTACAATAAATCGATCAAGACGTGCACCGCAGAACGGCCCAAAGCCATGCCCTGGGCGTCGAAGGCAGAAGTTCATTCAATATACACACTTCTGCCAACATGCCCAAACACGTCCATCTGACGCTTAAGCTCCTTGGTCACAGTCTCCAAGACCATGCACATATCCCTCCCCAGCGGCAACACTCGTTCATCCTCCATTCCCTCGCCAACACCTTCACCCACAGCAACTTGATAGATAACCCTAGCGGCCTTGCGATGGTCGCCATCAGGTTTGAAATTGCTCCCCAGCAGACTGTGTGCCACCTCATCCGTCTTTCCACCCACATAGTCCTCTGGGAATGGAACCGACGATAGACGCAACGCGTTTGTAAAGTTTGTATCAAAGCCGCCGAGCTGAACGGTCAAAGTGCGAATACCAAAAGGGGCCACCTCGCGAGCGAGAATTCTCGTAAGGCCTATGAAATCAGTCTACTTGCTTATGATCCCTCAGAAGTGACTTACCGTCCATGGCAGCTTTGGCAGCAGCGTAGACACCCATGCTCTCCCTGCCGCCTACACTAGCAGCTGACCCGATGTTGACAATCAGACCCCTTCGCCGGTGTCGCATGTGAGGAAGCACCGCTCTCATGAGCCGATACGGACCAAAGTACACAGTCTCCATCTGGCGACGGACTTCATCCTCGGGGAAACCCTCGACGGGGCCGTGGATCGACCACCCAGCGTTGTTGACCAGGATATCTATAGCGACACTCTCGGACTCTAGGTCCTCAATCACAAGCCCGCTGCTGGGATCATCCACGTCCAGGGTCAGCCAGCGACCTCCTCTGGTCTCAACCTCGGAGACCAGGGTGGGGACTTTGCTGGGGTTGCGTGAAGTTGCGATGACATTGTGGCCGTTTGATAGAGCGAGGCGCGCAAGTTCAAGGCCAAAGCCAGATGCTGCTCCGGTTACGAACCACGTCAACTTGGAATCTTTCCAGGTCATGTTTGATGCTTGACATTCATATTACAGCTACCTGGGACATTTATATCGGATCTTGATGAGATACTTGCCCGGATGTTGGACCAGAACCCCGCCTAACTCCGACAAGTCCGGCGCAGCTGGAATGCTGACGCCAGACTCGACGGAGTTAAGCACAAGATGATCATGGTTAATATGCTCAACCAATGAACCACACCCTGGCAACTAAACAGGCTTGCGACCGTACACAACCCTCACCCAGAAGTAAGCATGATGCCTCCTGGACCGGAGCTCCCGCCTCAGCTGCGCGCAGTACACACTGACCTCCTGCATGGTCCACCCCATGAGCTGATTGGCCATGTACAGGACGAAGCCCTCCAGGTCCTGCTCCAGCGCGGCATGCACGTACTGCCCGATCTGCCTCATCCTAGCGTCCTTGGGCCACGCCCCGATAGGGACCTACGCATTTAGTCAGTTGCTAGAGCAATGGTGAAGAAGTACGTACTCTTCTGTTCTCGGCGTGTATGTCGACAAAGCCAGCCTCCTCCATGCACCTCCTCTGGATATCGTCCTCCACAACCTCAAACGACTGACCCATCTTCTTGCCGCCCTCCTGGAACAGCCGACCCCACTCGTGCATGGCGCTGTCGTCGGCGACGGTGTCGTCGTCGCTGACCATCATGGCCGAGGCCTCCATGCTCTCGACCCAGCCGTTGGGCGCGCACGCCTTGAAGGCTTCGGTGAAGATGGACGGCCAGTCCTTGATGCTGCCGTGGAGGTAGCGGATGTGGATATAGTCGACCGAGTCGGGCGTGAAGGTCCATTCCCTGCTGCAGTCTTCGATTTCGCTGCGGCTGTTGGCATGGCCTTGTGTAGTATGGGGCTAACTTACAATTTCAAGTTTGGAGGGATCCAGGATGGCTGGATGGGCGAAATGTCTGTTCCGATGACTTCGACGCTGGGGTACTGATCTGCAAAGTCACTGTCCGGGTCAGTACCAGATGCAATCTCAAATGCCATTTCTTACATTGCCCATATGCCTGTGATTGACTCATGTTAGCATGCCATGTTCATGTCTGGACACGCAACAGCACCTGTTCCAGTTCCGATATCAAGAGCCAACTAAGACTAGATCAGCTGATGCTGGTCTCGCAGGGGGTTGGCCAACCTTGATATTCGAATCAATGGGTGCGAGGTGGAGTCTGTCGTCGATCACCAGAGTGAGGAAGTGATGCCTACATCGTGAGCCGAGATATAAAATGCAACGGGGGTCTTCCTTACACAAGGTCCAATGCCTCATTCTGCTGGTCATCATTGGATGCCCTGCGTATCAGTTAGATGACGCACTGCAACCCTGCATCTCTGACATACCAGTAATTGGTGTCTCCGACTTCCGAGTGAAAGGTCCTGCCGTTAATAGTCCGGTACTCAAGAATAGTAGACGTTATCGACGCCGTCGACGAGGCAGGATTTGACCCGAGCGCCGAGTCCGCATCGTCGTTGTCATCATCACCCTCGGCGGCGGGCTAGGTATCAAAGATGAGTCGACAAGCCTCCCCGGCAATGCGAAAACCTACCGCGGCAAGCTGCTGCTCCCAATGCTCCACCGAGTGCAACGGTCGGGTCGACGGCGCCGGTCCCGGAGAAGGCGACGAAGAAGCCCGGCGGTCGCCCGTGGTCTGCGTCTGTTCCTCGTCAGGCATTGTTTGTGGGTTTCTACCAAAAAGAGGGGATGGTCCGGGGGAGGTTTTGTGAGATCCGGTCAGATTAGAGTACATAAGCAGCCAAGCCCTCGTGTTCACTGGTCAACTGCTGTGGATCGATCGACCAGCTGAACGGCCATGGACGAATAAAAGGTCATGGTTTGGCGCCCTGCAGCCAACTAAGAATGCTTTAGGGGCAGCTACGTGTCAAAGAACGAGGAGATGATATCATCGCATTCAACGCTTTGCTAAGGGACCACATGTGGCTCAACGCTCTCGAGAGTCGGCGTGACAGCCAGGAACAGACCCGTATCCTCATCGATAAACAGCCGATCAATCGTCGTCTCCCGTCTGAAGCCACCACCTCCAGGCCTCGCAAAACGGTGATACGCCATGTACCAGTCGTCTGTCCCGGGCACATTGAGCACAGAGTTGTGTCCTGTCCCGAGAATGCCAAGCGACGCATCCTTCTGGAGAATCACGCCGTGGTACGTCCAAGGCCCGACGGGGTTATCCGCCGTCGCGTACCCGACGCGGTAGTTCTCTGACCTCGTGTCGTCGATCGAATACGTGAGGTGGTAGATCCCATCGCGGTAGTTGACAAAGAGGCCCTCGCGGAAATCCACCAGCCCCTGCACCCGATTCCACCCCGCCTTGAGAGACACCATGTCGTCTCCCAGCTCGGCCACGACAGGCACGCCGTTGCCCCAGTAGAAGTACCATTTCCCAGACACGGGGTCGTGGAATGCAGCAGGGTCGATGCTCTGGTTGCTGACAATCTCTTCATCCGGAGTACCACGGATCATGGCCGTCGACTGAGCCGTGTAGGGCCCCTCTGGATGATCCGCCACAGCCACGCCGATGCTCTTGTGGCCTTGGGACACGGATGGGTTCTCCCCGCTGTGGTAGAAGTAGTACTTGCCGTCGCGGGCTGCAAACGTGGGTGCCCAGGCACTTCCCACCGCCCAGGGGACGTTGCCGTTGTCGCCGTCGAGGACGAGGAATGGTTCCTCGCTGCGCGTCCAGGAGACGAGGTCAGGGGACTTCCACCAGTAGAATTCCTTGCCGCTCCATCCTTCGAAGCCGTCGGTCGTCACGAAGAGGTAGTATGTCTTGTTGACGACGGCGATGTTGGGGTCGGCCCAGAGACCGGGCAGGACAGGGCTGTCCCTCTTTGCGAGGGCTCTTGACGAGGATTCTTTTGCTGCTAGGGATAGCAGAAGGGCGTAAAGGCCCGAGGACCAGAGGCGCATTTTGTATTAGACACGGCGGTATCGAGAAGGAATGCTGGGGTGCGTGCTATGAGGGAGAGTTGGGTATGATTTATATGTTGTGTACCTCGGTCATAGTCTATAACTCGATACCCTGTCAGGCTGTCATACAGTTCGGACCTTGCTAGTGGGCGAATAATACCCCGCCGAAGCTTTCATAAACGCACCTATCGGCCTCTACTCGGAACCGATCAAGGTGACACCAGACTCATTCTCGAAAGGTTGAACCCTAGTCGAGGGTTGGAGGGTTGCATAGGGCCCTGGCAGGCCATGGGATGTTGTCCCTGCAGAGCTTGGATGATTCGCGCGCAAGATCAACGTTTACCCCGCAAGATCCATTCGAAGACCGGCACTTCTCGAGACCGCAATGATCGTCGTTGCGGGGAGCTCTATTAAGCGCTCAAGTCATGAGGGCAGAGGCAGTTTGGTTCTATTACCTCGCAGGAGCCTGGGTGTTTTGAGAGTTTCGATACTTCCAGTAGCACAAGTGATGAACTGGAATACCCAACGCGATTATCCCTATTGTGTATTCTCATTCTTCCAGATGTCATCACTTTCGGTTTCTTTTATAAACCCCCTCGTACGCCAAAGCCCAGATCGTTGTCCCAGAGTTGCTACAAGAAGGGCCTTCGTATCGGATGCTGTCCGTAAGAAGAGTGCCCGACTCGAGTCAAGATCAACCCTGCTCGGAGGAAGTCGATTTGTGCATAACCCAACTGCCCTCGGCCCGGAGCGGGCCGACAACTATTCTCTCAAGTCACATCCGGGAATCCCATGCATCGGACATCGGGGCAGGTTCGGAGCAGTCTCCCCTTGCGGAAAAATGACCCCATCCACGTGCAAACATGGGTTTACCCCGCGGAACGGAGTCCCTACACGGATGATCGGGGCCTTGTTTAGGAAGGAGGCTGGCGGTATTTCTGGGGTGACGCGGGGACTCGAGGGTTTTCTCGGCAGAATGTTGATCACCCGATGCGGGTGGTGAGAGTGAAGGTTTCTTAGGTGGTTGCATGATGGGATATGGTGAATTCAAGTAATAGTGTATGTTGCGTGGCATGTGGCATGGAGTTCGGAAGGGGAACGCGGAGGTATAAAGACGGGACGTCCTCTGATTGTCTTGCATGGCCTCTTGACGGGCAGAGACCTACTCTCAAGATACACTTCAAGTTAAACTCTTTGACCATGACTCGTCTACTAGCTGGACTTGTCGCTGCGCTTGCGGCGACAGCCTATGCCAGTCTTGATATTGTCCCTGGCGGAACTTGGACTGCTGTGCGTGTCTCCCCTTGACTGATGACCAACTACTCACAACAGTAGACCAACACCGGCAAACATGTCCAAGCACATGGCCATGGCCTGATGTAAGTATACTGTCAGGTCTAGACCACCGCTGACCTCCGACAGAGAAGTCGACGGAACATATTACATGGTCGGCGAAGACAAGACCGACGGCACCGTCTTTCAGAACGTCAACTGCTACTCATCCACCAACCTCGTCGAATGGACCTACGAGGGGGCCCTCCTCTCACGCACCGACGAGGAGGGTGCAGATCTAGGCCCGAACCGCATCGTCGAGAGGCCCAAGGTGATCTACAACGACAAGACGGGCAAGTACGTGCTGTATCTCCACATCGACAGCAGAGACTACAAGGACGCCCGCGTTGGCGTCGCGACGGGGGATAGCGTCTGCGGAAAGTATACCTACCATCGGAGCTTCAGGCCTCTCGGGAAGCAGAGCCGAGATATGGGGCTGTTCAAAGACGACGACGGGTCTGCGTATCTCATGACTGAGGATGTACGTTGATGCCTCTGTGAGAAGTTATGTACTGATGAAAACAGCGTGAATTCGGGACTCGCATCATGGCTTTATCGGAGGACTATCTTAATGTCACGGAGATTACGTACGAGTGGGCGTACTTTGCCGAGTCTCCGGCGATGCTCAAGAAGGACGGGTACTACTTTATCTTTGGATCCCACCTAACAGGATGGAACCCCAACGATAATGTAAGATATTCCCTGTTATTCTATTCGTCTAACACTTTCTACAGGTCTACAGCTACGCCAAGTCCCTCTCTGGTCCCTGGTCCGACTGGACAGAGTTCGCTCCCGTTGGATCTAAGACGTTCCGAAGTCAAGTCAGCTACATACTCCCCCTCGGCACAGACAGCGCCATCTACATCGGTGACCGCTGGGTAGAGTCCAACCTCGCCGCCAGCACATACATCTGGCTCCCTCTCAGCGTCTCCGGCACAGACGTCAAGCTTGAATGGCACGATGCCTGGACTCCTGATCTGGCAAAGGGTACCTGGACGGACCGCAAGGCCGATACGAGACTGGAGGGAGAAAAGGGCACTCTCGAAAACGGCGCGAGGGTCATCTCCTGCAGTGAATGCAGCGGAGGTCAAGCAGCGGGGTACATTGGAGGTGATGGTGGGACTGTCACCTTTAAGGACGTCAAGAGCTCTTCTTCTGGCCGGGGGACCATCATCGTCAAGCACCGCAATGGAGACTTTAATACCCGGTTTGCAGACGTTTCCGTCAATGGCAAGGCGCAGGAGATCGCGTTCTTGTCTACGAGGCATCATTCCACAGAGGCGGGAAGCAGTTCGGTGTTTTGTGATCTGGAGGCGGGTTCCAACACGATTGTCTTTTCGACCGGTGGGGGTTGGGGGCCGGATGTTGATGAGGTGTTGGTGCCGGCTTAGGAAGCGGTCCTTGATGCGGGTATCTGAATATATTGGTGTCTATGGGAATTGAGCCATCTAGGGTTAAGTAGTGGTTATGGCGTCTATCTCACCTTTTTGTAGGTCACCCTATAAAAGGCAGCTATGGACTACCGCCCCGTAAGCGTCTTTCACAGTCAACCAAACCACGACCCGGCTGTGAAAAGCAGGCCGACGGCCATGGCCACAATCAGGTAGTTCATAAGACTACAGAGCGCTCAGGGAGACAGCCGCGTCCTCGGAAGAGATGACTGCTGCAGCTCGACCGATACTCGCCAGTCGAGGTGTGACAGAAAGCGGGAGAAAGGGGGACCTCCATCCCGCCAGAGAGACTAGATGATCCGGCCCGCGAATAGAAGGGGGTCTAGAACGATGTCGTAGATTAAGATGATCTAATAATCCCGTCTTCTCACAAAGTTAGCCCACGTCGGGGGGGCAAATCTTACATTCAGGGGTAGCAGCCCTCCCAGCTTAGGATCTATCGTGGGCGACCCAACAGCCAGGGAAAGGTAATTCTGAGTAAGGGATGTGACTCTACCTAGATAGACTAAAAGGCTATAATGGAGGGCAGAGATTGACGAGGCCGGGTAGCTCCCGGTCTGGTGGGCCCAGCCTTGGCTGCCGGCGATACAGTGACGTTGCAATATTCGTTGAGTGGCCGGCGGCACCTGAACCGCCAGAACTTTCCAAAGGGGGCTGTCCCCGCATGAACTTGCATCCCGCCTTATGACCTTGACCTTTTGTTCATTGGCGCCTTCTGTTGACTGAATTATGCCAGGATACTCCCCGCACCATTGCCGGGGACTGAAGCGATCGCCCGGTCCGGAGGAGCCGGCGGCGAGGATAACTACCCCGCGTGGTCTCCATGGTGGAATTGCCCTTCAGATGAGTATTTCCTGTAGTTATCGCTGAACTCCCAATACCGAATCCCGTAGCTCGTCAATTACCCGACATCTTGGGCCGATATCAGACAATATGGCAGATACACATAAAGTAGCTGTTCTCACGGTAACGTCCCCTTAACTCAAACCCAATGCCCATCTCAACTCACAGGAATCAACAGTCCCCCCAAGAACCCGACACCAAACCAACCTTTGCCATCCAAACCCTGCCCCGTCCCATCCCAGGCCCCAATCAAGTCCTCATCCGTCTCTCCCTGACCAGCCTCTGCGGCTCTGACCTCGGAATGGCCCTCGGCCACATGGGTCCCGTGGGCACCATCCTCGGCCACGAAGGCGTTGGCAAGATCGCCGCTCTAGGCTCAAACATCTCGTCTCTAGATCCAACCCTCCAGATCGGCCAGCGTGTGGGTGTAGCATGGACACGGGATATCTGCGGCACGTGCAACTTCTGCGTCGACCAGGCCAACGAGGGCGAGACGCGCTGCGCCGAGGCATTACACTCTGGTAAGGCGTACGACGGCACTTTTGCAGAGTATACTCTTGTGCCGCTGCGGTATCTCGCTCGCATTCCTACCAGGTTTGATGATGTGCCTGACGAGGAGATTGCGCCGGTTTTATGCGGAGGTGTAACTGCCTACAAGGCCATCAAGGGCTGCCATCTCACGCCTGGACAGTGGGTGGTCATCTCTGGCGCTGGGGGTGGCGTGGGCGCACTGGCTGTTGCATTTGCGCATGCAATGGGATATCGAGTCATTGCTGTTGATGTCGGCGCTTCCAAGGAGGAGTACTGCAAGGCTCAAGGCGCAGAGCATTACATCGATGTAGCATCGGGTGATGACGCTGGTAAGCAGGTCAAGAGGCTGACCAACGGGCAAGGTGCCAAGGCAGTCATCGTGACGGCGACTGCAGCCGGTGCTTATCAAAGGGCGTTTGACATGCTCGGTCCGTTTGGAACGCTCATGTGCGTGTCCATCTTGCCCGAGGGCGCAAACGTATTGTTCCATCCTCTGTGGATGATTGACAATGGATGGACGGTCAGGGGCTCGTCTGTGGGGACGAGGGCGGATATTCTTGAGGCCTTGGAGTTTGTGAAGAGGAGGGTGGTTGTGCCCAGGATTAACTGGGCCGAGCTCGAGGATATCGAGGGATTGATGCATAAGATGTCACAGGGGAGGGTAAGTCATGGTCCCGTCTCACTGCACGAGCTAATGTCAGTAGCTGGAGGGAAAGTACGTCATCAAGCTGTGAGCAAGGGGTTGGGTTGGGCATATCGCATAGGAGAGTTGGAGTGGTTGCCCACCCGTGTCAAGCACGCCATGACGGGGCTCTCAGGAATAAACATATTTCTGGGGACCTCCAGTGTTATCTGACGACAATTCTATATGATTTGACCCTTTTGTCAAATTCGAGGGTGCTGGTCGAGCATTGAACGAGAGGTACTCAACGAACTGGTCTTGATCGTTGCATCTACGAAAGGTCCAGGACATGGCTGCCCTAGATGCAGACCACCGTAGTCGTGACGTAAGTCCATGGCCAGGACTCAATAGTCGCCAACTTGATCAAGTAGCTAGTCAGCCTTTGTCTATTAGCAGAGCCAAATCATGCCCCATTTAATAAGCGGGCACCTCCACGTAATAGTTGCGGGGAAGCAAGTCAGCTTAACCGCTCACCACCCGCATCAAACATCAAAATTCGGCCACTTCTAACTTTTATCACTGTTTCCGCCTCGTGATATCGTCTTGCATACCCCCCGCAGCCATGTCTATCACACACACCGTGCTCTTCCAGATAAAGGCTGATGCCAAGCCCGAAGATGTCAAGACGGTTCGTCCACCAGCCTGCGCCTCGTGGCGATAACTCACCATCTGGATACTAGGCTTGCGGTCGCTTCCTTGCGCTCAAATACAACTGCATCCACCCAACCACCGACCTCCCCTATATCATCTCGGTGAAGGGCGGCAAGGACAACTCCCCTGAGGGACTGCAGGTATGGACTGACCGACACTCTACCTCTTCTCCACTGACTGCTATAACAGAATGGCATTACCCACGGGTTCGTCGTAGAGTTCAGCTCTCCCGAGGATCGGGATTATTACGTCAAGACGGATCCTGCTCACCAGGCCTTCATCAAGAGCATTGGCGATCTTGTCGAGAAGGTTGTAGTGGTTGACTTTGCCAATGGCGTCTATTAAGGTCCTCGCAGACGAATTGATCTCATGTTATCAAGATACCGTTGACAATCCTACCGCTTCTTGAATGCTGGTCCTGGACATGCACGAGCGACATCCTTGACCCCACTGCTGGTTGGATACCGGGGGGATGGTAGACCGTTAACTATTGCTTCCCCCTAAAATGTCTCAGCCGAGTGGATAGGCCTGGCAGCAAAAGAAGCGACTTTTGCAAGAGCTCGTGTGTCGACGTCATCTGCTCTTTGACTCGAACTACAGGCGGAACGCCGGATACTCTCCGCGGCGGCTAAGATGGCATGGGTTGGCCCCCCACACCAGTGACACAGACTCGCTCAGTCTTTAGCGAGGTGAGGGGAAAGGAAGGCCTTCTGTTGCATTGATTAAAATTAAAATCCCTCTCTTCCACCTCCCACTCCGTTTCTCTGCAGTGAAGTTCCCTCGTAAAAGACCGTTAACCATGTCCAGCGCTCCTGAGGCACCAAAGAGTCCCGAGGCCGCTCCGGCGACCGAGACCCCGGAGACTGCCCCGGAGTCATCTGCCGCCCAGACCACCGCTGCCAGCCCGTCTCCCGTTATTAGCCCGCCTATCCCTCAACCTGACCTTGTTCCCGGTCCAGATCCACAGGTTAGAGTTCTTGATGTCGACCTTGAGGACATCACGGCTGATGACGTACAGGATGATGACGGCGACTCTTCCCTTGGTGTTGACGCGTGAGGATACCCCGTTGCGACCGCAGATGACCACTGACAAGGAAAACAGCGAGAGCTCTACGGCCTCCATCTCATCGAGCATCCTCGAGTATCGCCGCTTCAAGGGCCGCACTTACCACAGCGACCGCCATCCCACCGAGTACTTCACCCCGAATGACGACCAGCAGTCAGAGTCGATCGACATCAAGTGAGTGTGTCTGGTGGTTGCACATGTCCCTCCTCAACCCCGCCTTGCTCACGGACCTTCTTGTCTAGCCATCACTCTTTGACCCTCTTGCTCGACGGCAAGCTCTTTCTTGCGCCCATCGGTCCTAATGTGCAGGTAAGTCGAGAAAATGGCTATCGACCCGGTTCTGATGTGAGAGTAAATAGAAAGTTCTCGACGTCGGCACTGGAACAGGTAACATGTCCTTGATCCAGTCACGAACACTCACTAACTCGTCGCAGGTATCTGGGCAATGTATGAACACTCTCGTTGTTTACCGCTCAACACTCACACTCCCAGTGACTTTGCAGATCAATACCCCAACGCAGAGGTCATCGGCTCCGACCTCTCCCCCATCCAGCCGACCTGGGTGCCCCCCAACGTAAAATTCGAGATTGACGACGCAACCCTGACCTGGTGCTATAAGGACGACACCTTTGACTTTATCCACATCCGGTACCTGTTCGGCGCCATCCGAGACTGGAATGCTTTGTTTAAAGAGGCCTACCGCTGCTGTGCCCCCGGCGGCTGGATCCAGTCTGCAGAGGCCGACGTCGAGATCCGGAGTGACGACGGGACCACCGAGCTCGAGCCCGTGCTCAAGACGTGGGCTCAGATATACCGCGATGGGGGCAAGGCTCTCGGAAGCCCGTTCTATGTCCAGAAGGAGGACCTTCAGGAGAAGGGCCTCGAGGCTGCTGGCTTTAGAGACATCACAAGCGTCGACTACAAGGTTAGTGTCCTGGGAAAGGGGCCGGATAGAGTTGACTCGTTTTAGTTCCCCGTTGGTGGTTGGCCCAAGGATCCGAGGATGGCAGAGGTTGGCAACTTTGTTCAAGCCACGCTTGAGAACGACGCTGAAGGTGAGCATGACGATTAGGTTGCCACCATTGTACTGAATTCTTTATAGGCTACACGCTTCTGCTCTGGCACAACGTCCTCAAGTGGCCCAAGGACGACTACCAGATGTTCCTGATGAGCTTCCGCAAGTACCTCCGGAACCGCAAGGTCCACGGATACATGACTGTTCGCTACGTCTACGCCCGGAAGCCAGAGACGGAATAGCTTGATGCGTCTTCTACTAATGATTTCTCATAATTCAACGGCTGGTATTTGTTTCGGTTGAAGCCTGGTTATGAAAGTGAAAGTGTGCATTTGAACCAACGGATGGTTAAAGGATGATCAATAGGTGCCAGCTAGTTATTGCCCGCCATTGCATGCCAGATACAACAAATATTATTGACAAAAACTTGCTGCCTTTTAGTTAACATTTACTATTTTCGACTCGAAGGGTTGTTTATTCTTATAGCGAACCCGGGCTGTGCCGGAGGGGAATTCCTGGATTATTAAGGAAGCCGTAACTATTAGCACCGCACTTTTGCGCTTTATCCCGTTCCTGTGGTAACTCTTGAGAATCAATCAGACTAACAAGTTAAGAGACCTTTAAAATTGATCATGGCTGTCTGATGCTGAGGATGACATGCATAAACCCATGATAAGGGTATAGTGATATTGAATAACACGCTAAAGATTGACCGGATACTAAGATGGGGAAACCAAAGAGACCTCGCAGCTGACGTTTCAGCCTCGACTTGCCAATCCCCGCGTTTTATCCATCAAGGCGATGACTTTTTTGACTGCGATTCCAACCGAGCTCAAGGGTGCAATCCTCTCTCGACTCCCAGCTCCCGATCTGCTCAACCTGTGCAAAACATGCAAGGCGCTATACAGGGCGGGGCTTCCCGCCCTCTACCGGGACATCACCACCACCACGGATATCACGAGCCGAGACCATCCGTCAAACATCCACTCGCTTCTACGGATAATCTTGGAGGAGCCTTCCTTCGCGAAACACATCAGGAGCCTGTACTTTCGCTTCGAGTTCAGTGGTCGGTGCCTAAGGGAATCCAACCCCGGCTACATGGAGAAGGAGAGGGCATTGATCAAACGGGCCATCGATCAGCTGAATCTTCCACTTGCGGACATGTGGTATGACGCTGTGGTTGAAGAAAGGGCAGTCGGCGCCATCATCTCTCTCCTCGTGGCCATGTGCTCTAGCCTCGAAAGTCTGACGCTAGAGGGCGCTTTTCTCACGCTGGGAGAAGACTGGTTCCCGACCATGCTCAGGCACGCGATCACCTCTTCCCAGGATGGAGCGCAACTAGGATTCAACAATCTCACGCGCTTCTCAATCGTGTGCTCTCGGGAATACGAAAGCTGGCATACCCTGCCGCGGGACGTCGTCCTATCTTCATTCTACCTCCCAAACGTCTCTACTATCTGCCTCGAAGATGTGAGTCGTGGGATGAACGATGACGGCGAACCGGTGACTCGCAGCGGCGACCTATCCTGGCCGTTGGACGACCCCCCGACGGCGTCCAACCTCTGCAATCTGGAGATCAACTGCTCGCCAATGGCGGCGAATGCTGTCGGATTTCTCCTCCGTCAGACACCCAGACTCGAATCCCTCGTTTACGATTGTCAACTGCCGTCGTCTCATGGGTGTCTGAACCTCGTTCACCTCCGCGAGGCGCTCCAGCGCGTGCGCAAGACTCTGTCCCGTCTCAGAATCAGGTACGACATCGTCGCGGATGAGGCTCTCGACTCGGAGAGCCTCGTCAGGGTAGTCACGGGGAAGACGGCCCTCCTGCGGGGAATGAACGCCCTGACCGATCTTGACATTTCGCTTGTGCTGCTCTACGGGCAGATGGACCCCAAGGACGCGCAGCCGCTGGGGAGTGTGCTTCCTCCGAGTCTGAAGCGGCTGACGATAAACGACGACATGCGGCACTACAATGCGTTTTACGAGTGGCGGGGGGAGCCGTGCATGGAGCTGCTGAGGGCGTATCTTGATGGGGGTTGGAGGATTGCGACTCCGGAGTTGGTCGAGTTTGAGATGGATAATTCACGCAGGGGCAATGGGTGGATGGGGTACGGGGATGACGGACGGCGGCGTTTGGAGGAGTTGTGTGGTATCTGCAGGTCACAGGGGCTGAAGTACTGTATTCCAAAGAAGGGAATGTGAGCTGTCCTCGAGGATGGGACGTTGGAGTGGCTTCTTCTGTGTATCAGGTTGCTCGGTGAGGACTTGCCTGGACTACTAACAAGGGGTCTCGAGGTGCTTTCTATGCCAGTACGGCAAATCCACGCAGTTGTGACTGTATACAGTTGAAGGGAACTGAAATGAGACTCTGGATAAAGAACTCTAAAAATAGAGAGCCTGATCGAGATCATCTGCCCATGCAGGTTGCAAGTCTGGGCCCTTCGCGCTGCAGAATCGCCCTGCCCTGCATTTCAGCTCCCTGCAGCCGTTATTCACAGCTCATGATTGGTAGCCTGATTTGAGACGTCTCGAATCCCGGCATTGTTAAAGGGTCTCCCGTTCCCGGGCCAAGAATATCCTGTTCTTCTTGTCTTATTCCAAAGTGTTCCTACCTGTCAGACAACTACAGTTCGAATCCTCAGCCATGGCGACCATCTTTCCACCAACCGCCCTACCAACATCGTCGGTGGACAACGCCCCTTGGACTGTCCAGATACCGCACGAGAACAACACAGATGAGCTCCAGCACCTCATAGCCCCCATGTGGGTCGACACGCCCAACATCCGAAGCACGCTCGACATCCTCCAGAGCTGCATCCTGACCCTCGTCGCCTGCATCTACACGGCCCTGCACCTCGACGTGCCCAACAAGACCAAGACGCGACAGCTCTTGCTTTCCAAGCTGAAATGGGTCACCATCACGCTGTTTGCTCCCGAGGTGTCCATCTACATGGCCGCCGACCAGCTGCACCAGGCGTGGAAGCTCAAGACGGCTCTTCTAGAAGAGGACAAGAAGCAGAACCCTGAAGGAGAGACGGAGAGGAACAGCGACGACAAGGTTGTCATGTTACTCTGTGAAATCCCCAGTTGACTAACATATCTTAGTTTATCGACCTCAGATATGCCTACTTTATCATCATGGGAGGTGTCCGCGTGGATGTCAACGACATGATATCGACAGCAGATCTCGACTATAGTGCCGAGAGCCATTTCAAGGGAGATTGGCACTCGCTCCGTTTGAGCCCCAAAACTGTGCTTGAACTTGCCCAGAAGACACACTGGATATATGTTGGCAAGAAGACCATCGGCGACAAGAGCAAGGCCGATACGCTCCAGAAGGCTCTGGTTCTCATCCAAGTCGGCTGGATGTTTCTGCAGGTCATTGTCCGACAGATCAAGGACTTACCTATTTCGCTTCTAGAGGTCCACACCTTTGTGCATGTCGCATGCGCCGTGATTCTCTACTTTTGCTGGTTCAGGGTATGTCACGATATCTTGTTCTGTGATATTGCTGACCAATCGCCGATAGAAACCGCTCAATGTCCAGGAACCGCTGGTGGTGCAGTCTGTGGACATGGAGAATGAGGATGCGTTCAGGGGCGAGATTGCTGTCCGTATTCAGAGGCAGTTCTACTGCAACATGCGGAACAAACTAGCCCTCTTTCCTCCTAGAAGAGATCCCGATTTACAGATCCCGGGACCCCCTCATGGATTCTCAGGACACCTCCGCTGGGTCGAGACGAGCCCAGAGGTCGAGCTGCACCCTGGTGACATTCTCGACTCGGGGCTCGCATACTGTCCCAAGGACGACGTCAGCGGCACCCTGGATCTCGAGGAGGGGTTCATCCATCGATGGAGAGCTATTCTGTCGGCTTTTGACGTTCCAGACCTTGGGAACTCAGATGCCGTGGACACCGTATTAGCCGTGAGAGACGTGCGGAAGGATGACTNNCACCGACTACTCAGTCATCCTCCCGCACGTCTCTCACGGCCAACACGGTATCCACGGCGTCTACCTCCAAGACCTCTCAAAGTTTGACCCCGACGACCACAAGAGCTGGCGCAACATGCCATTTTGCGAAGGCAAGCGGAACCTCGATATCAACGTCAAAGCCCTCATGCGCGGCTCATGGGGCATAGGCTTCATGCAGGAGCTCCTCTTCGCCCCCTTTGAATTCTTCCAGGATTTTCCCGGGCTCGCCGTCCTCGCCGTCGCCCTGTCGGGCATCTACGGCGGCGTGCACCTCTCTGCGTGGGACTGGGTGTTTCCGACCGCGACGGAGAAGTTTGTCTGGAAGGCGAGCTGCTTCTACATCATTGGGGCGCTGCCCGTGTACATCATCTACTTCTTCATCTTCTCGGCGCAGTACGACCAGATTGCCGACCAAGGATGGGCGGAGAGGATATTCACGGGTGTGATGTTGGCTGTTGCGGTGTTTTATCTGGTTGCGAGGGTGTACATCATATTTGAGGCGTTTGCGAGCTTGAGGCATGTTCCTATCGGGGTTTATGTTGCGCCGCTGTGGGTTGAGATGATACCGCACTTTTGAGCGGCAGGGGGTTGTTTCGTTGTTTTTCTGGGGGAAATGCCTTTTCTTGGGAGGGATCTTTTGGAATGGATCTGAGCTGTTTGTGAATCATCGCAAGTTGGTCCGTTACTTTACTTTAAGGTCTCTTGCTGCAGATGGCCCGTAATAGTGAATTCGGCACTGGCCTGATACTCCGGGCTCTTCATCACCTTCATTTCCGCGTCGGAATCGCCTCGGTGAATATTCCGGCTCTTCCATTGTTCGGCTGCGCTCTTTATCCACGCTAGGATCAGCACCGGAAACTGCATCTCCGGGGGAGGCTCCTCATATTCAGTCGCCAGAGAAACACCGCGTACCCTGCCAGCCCTGAGGCTTGATCAGGATGACTTGTCTGCCGGCTTGAGGTGCCAGGGATCGGTAGTTGAGTCGAAAAAGCGGTGCTCTGTCTGGGCGTTGACGCAGAAGCAACCTGCCCTTGAAGGCAACTAGACTACTTAACCTGGTGCGGTGCGGAAACATTCTCCAAGTATCTATTTTAAGCTGGCTGGACTTGCCGTGGTGGACGGTTCTGAATCGCGGCCCTGTTGACCCCACATGTTAAGGAGGAGTTATTCATAGAGAGACAAGGTATAAACTAGTGTTCAGAGTTCTCGTCTGTTATCAATGTGGGGAGGGTATCATCGACCTTCTGCCAGGGTTCCTTGTCTCCGTGCCCAAGTCTTTACCACTCACGAGCCACGACTGCCTTTTCCGAATCCGATAATGCGATATCCGACGGTTGATGGGATATACCCAGTAGACTTGCAAGGCGTAACCTACTGATGACGACGCCATTATCTCCCAGAATGGTCGCGTGACCATTCTACAACAGAGGAAAGGACAAGGTCGGGACTCCATTGAATAAACTATAGCTACTGAAACCTGGCCTTGATGAAGCCGCGTCACTCCCGTCAGATCCTGTTTTCCCCGCCATTTCTCTGCCCTTGGACCCTGGAGCCATGATCCCCGGGTCCGGGAGCACATTTAAGCCTAGAGTTAAGCTTGGCCGGGTTTTCGTTCCAGGACCGCGCGTTCGTATTGAAACATGCCATGTTCTCACTTGGACCCTGGACGCCCTTTGGAGCATGGAGATCTGCTGAGGATGTCGACCCAGGAAGGGGTAGCTCTTGATCAAGTCGTCCTATTTGGGAAATGTACGTATAGCTGTTGAATCTTGACGGGAAGAGCCGCGGGACTTGCATAACTTTATGATCGACCGGGCTAGGCATTAAAGTCCTGTTGATCTTGGTCACCATGTCTTATCGTCCAAAGGCTAATCATCGAGGACATCAGGGTCCCCAAGTGGATCTCGAGATGGCGGCGTCAAAGACAGCTTGTGAAATGCCTAGTACAAGAACAGCATGCTGACGCGGCTGTCAACTTCTTAGGCTGGACCTGATACAAGAACTGCCTTGACATGTGAGCCTTGTCTAGTAGTCGTTCAAGGATGCTTGTGAGCTAGGCCTTGTGAGACCACCGTCAGCTAATATACTGAACTTAATTTGAAACTGATCAAGTCCCGGGATTGGACGACCAAGCTACGTATTACCATGTGGAGGTGACATTTAATGAAGCTGCCCCTGGAAGTTAGCCAGCCCTGGAAGTTAGAGTCCTGTGTGGGGGTAACCCCACAACCCTGGCTTAAATGTCACCTCCAGCCCCAAGCAAACTCTATCTCGTCGTTGTTTTGTGGAGTAGACATACTCTAGAGTTGCTATTCGCTCTTGAGCCCATGAATGAAACCGGATAGCCCTAATTCTCGACCCTCGCCCCTAGTCCTGCCGCATCATGGCCTTTTGTCAGAGGAGACCTCACCAGCTCTGGATGCACGCGAGTGTCGAGCAGGTGGAAACCATAAGTTTGCCGCAACACCAGGGCAAAGCAAACTTGGCTCATCCAAAGCATCTGAAGCATTGCCAGAAAATGCAAAGGCCAGTTGCATTCACTTGCTCTTATCCGTCTTGCGGAAGCATGTCCCCGCAAAGGTGAGTGCCTCCCATGATGCGATATTGTCTTCTATCCGCATATCTGATAATGCAGTAATGCTCTCGGCCACCACCGTGAGAGCTGCGAGCCACCTCGGGCGAAACCTGCCAAGACACATAAACGAGTCAGCCGTGCGTGCGGCCGTTGCAGGCTATCCAAGGTCAAGTGCTCTGGCATTCTGCCCTGTGTCCGATGCTGCTCCCGGGGAAAGGGCGACACATGCCAGTTCAGTCTGCGCTGGCAGCCTAAGAGTGCCAACGACGCTCTGGGGCACGAAATAGAGTCTCGAGGTGCTTCAGACTCTCCGCCGCAGCATGATCCAGGGACAGTCAGTACGATGATGGCCGCAGACACGCCGGAACCGATGGACGGTGGAAAAGACATTCTACAGCAGACACCGGAGTACTTTGCCCCGGATGGCTCCATCGGAGTACCTTTGAATCCGATGGACGTCGATGCCACAACAGACGTCATGGGTTTTCCGGGCTTGGGGCCTGATTTATCCCTTGATCTACACCCCCTCGATTGGGGACTGCTGCACAACTCCATGATTGTCGGCCAGACCACAGCGAGAATGTCATCCCCGAGCCAAGGACTTTCATCCCCAGCTACCAACATGAGCCAACATGACCACGCGCCAGCACCCAAGCTTGCATTGCCAACGGACATTGGAATCATGCACATGTCTCCCCTGGAAGCCCACCGCATACGCATTCTTCGATGCCTCGCAGATTCAGGTCTAGTAGGCCATCAATGGGAGTCCTGGTTCAGCCTCGATAACATGGCCTTATTCATACGTTCCTACTTTGGCTTCTTCCACCCCCACACGCCGCTGCTCCATCTGCCATGCTGGAGCGTCGCAACAAGCAGCACGAGGCTCATATTCTCCATTTCTCTAATGGGCGCCATGTATTCCGGGAACCAGAACTGTCGCGGGAGTGAAGCCCAGGAACTGTGTGGCATTGCGCAGTCTTTTGCGTGGGAGTCGGATCCGGAAATTCAGACCGAGAATAAGGCCCAGTTGGATACTATTCAGGCAGTGTACATTGTGATACTGCTCGAGGCCTTTTACTTTTCTCTCAAGGCGCAGCACTCGGAAGGTGCCATGATGAAGCTGTTCGAGGAGGCTGGAAAGGCTGGACTTTTCCAACCTGAAGTAGTTGACCATGGTGATATGGAATGGTCGGACTGGTCTACCAAGGAGTGCAGAACGAGGTTGGTTCTTCGGCCGCATCGTTAGTGTATGTGCTGATTTTTTCAAGGACTGCATTTGCTCTGCATCTGTTTGACACCATTCAAGCAATACTATTTGACCGGCAGCCCCAGTTACGTATACATCTGCCTGCGCCCTGCGACGAGACCATCTTCTCGGCGACCACCGAAGGCGAATGGCGCCAACTATACTTGGAATCTAAAGGCTCTAGTTCTGTTTCTCCTTCTCTACTGTCGCCGGATTAGACGGCCTTACAATAGCCGGGAGTGGCCGTATTCAGCGTGCTTATGGCAGCGTTAGTTGCGGCCTCAACAGCTATACGCAAGCTCATGGTTCCAGCTCTGCACAGCGAGGTAGATCAGACATAGAACTATAAGATCAACCACCCAAGTGAACAGAAATACAAGAGACGCTTGAAAGAGACCGTCCAGACCAACAACCTGTCGAATCATGAGCAACTCGCGATTAGCACGGTATCCCGCCTCTCGGAGCTCTACCGCCATAAATCCCGGTGCCCCTAGGCGATAGCTATGATGGTTAGCCATGAGTTCAGGAATGACCTCTACTCCCACATACTTGATGCTGATCCCGATGATGGGCTCGCCCAGCTTGACCGAAAGATGCACGATGCGCCTCATGTCAAACTGGGGCCACCAGTTCGCACTCGTGACAAAGCCACCCCCATGGATATAGACCAGCACCGGCACCGCTCTGTCGTCAGTCACTCCCTATGGGCTCCAGATATTTAGATTCAGACAGTCTGTGGCCGAAATCGCAGGGAACTCGGTCTCTGGCAGAGGCTTCTGGATGGCTGCAAATTCATTGTCAAGCCCCTTGGGGTCAGAGATGCTTTGCGGCCTGGGTCGAGATCAGTAGAGCTTCGTTTCTGTAGACATGTACTTTACCCGTGGCGGTCTGCGGTGATGCCGCTGCTATTGTAGGTGGAGAGACGAGCGTTGTCGAACCAGTGGCGAAACTTTAAACGAAGAGAAGTAGAGAGGCGTACTTGATGCCCAGTAAGTGCTTCACTCGGACCATACCCATGTCTGGATGGTGGAACTGGCTTGGCTGGGCGGATGTCATGATGATAGCTGAATGGGATGTTCAAATGATGAATATCTTGAATGCGAGACTCGCCCCGCTTGACAGAGCATGGCTTATAACGTGCTTATGCAACGTCAACTCACAGGTGTCACTCCTGGATGTTGGATAATGGATAATTCAACGAGTTTAGTCAACTTTCTCTTTTATGCAGTGGTGCTTGTTGTCTTGTGGCCATGATTGAACTCTGATCTATTTTAAATACAACAGGCCGCTGTCTCTAAATTGCCACCTCATGATCTAGCTGCCTTTTCTAGTCCCATGCACCAAGGAGCCCATCAGTACCCGGGTGAGCTAAAGCTCACCACGCATCGCCAACTTCAACACCAGACCCCCAACGAGGAGCAACACATTCGCTGCCGGGAGCCCCATCGACGGCACCACGCTCACAGGCACAAGCCACTTCGTCTCAGGAGGGAGGCGCGTGGCATGATACAAATACCACGGCGAAGTCATGGTCAGCCAGAATGCCACCCAGATGTACCCCACAAGCTTATGCCACAGAGGCACGCTCTGCCTCTCGTCTCTAGGACGTAGACCACGGTACAGTGCTTGAACTACCTCCTCCATCAGGATGGCGATGGCGAAGGAGCTGAAAAAGGCCAGGGCGGGTGCCATTGGTGGTGGACGGGAAGAGAAGGAATCCAGCGCCAGATGAACAACGCCCGAGACGAAAAAGACGATGGAGACGTTGAGGTAGCGTGTAAAGAGGGAGGGTTGTGGGAGACGCAGGATATCATGACAGACAAAGTTGCTGACTGATGTTAGGGGCCATCGGAATGACTGATGCCAGAAAGTGCTGTCAACTGTGAGCTACTGCAAATCAAGATGAAGCTCGACTGGAAACTCACCTCCAGCAACCTCGGATGGTGTATGCCTCCCAGACACTTCCGAATAACGGAGGCCATGCCTCGGGACGAGTGAAGCCCAGAAGAACTGATCCAACAGAGACAATCCGGTGTGCCATGTCGATGGTAACCCGGGCTGGTCCCAGCCACGACACGAGGCTCACTCCGACACGGGCGGCCCATTGCTCAGCTGTAGCATTCAAGTAGAGAAACTCGTTCCCGTGGCCAAAGAGCCGTTCCGTATCCTCCGGGGGAGTATCCATCGAAGAGGTGAATACAATGTCGAGGAACAGATACTGCCAGCTGATGATGAGTATCTGACGCACAAGGTACCACCCCCGAGTTGGCTTTCCATCCTTGCTGTAGAAGCGTGGAAACTCGTTCAGACGTTTGATCTGCCACGGTGTGCCGACGCCGCGAAGATTGAGCATCAGATAGAGGGTGCAAAACAACTTGTAAAAGAATCCATCCGACAGCTTGAACACATGGCCCTTGACCAGATGCTCTTCATCAAGACGGCTGACGACGAGCAGGTTGCAGCATTGCAGAAGGATGAATGCCAGGTAGCCATTGACGAGGTCGTTGATGGCGATGCTGGTGATGCTTGTCGAAACTTCCCGAAGGAGCTCTTTGCCGATGGAAAAGATGACCACGACCCAGGCGTAGCGCGCGAGGGAATGGATGCCTGATCTGGGGATGAGGGCGATGATAAAGGCGGATGGGAGGGACGCGGCCAGCAGTAACGACAGGCACTTGACGTAGCTGGCGGCTACCAAATGCTGGTCCAGAAGGTCCATGGTTGTTCGGATTAAGTTCCGATTTCGTCTTGGATGTCAGATGCGAGATCTTCGGGGCAAGCTGGATTTGTTGAGTGTGGCTGCTGCGTGTTTCACATGTAGGACGTGCCTTGGCCAATAGATTATCAATATTCGGATGCACTTTCTTTTTATGCGCACCTTCCTCAACATTCTGGAGTCGTACAGGGCTGAAATAACTTTTATTCGCGGCACAGCCATGGTCTATCTGTGTCTGGATATAGAGAGCATAAATCTCTGGCCACGCTCCGCTCAATCCTTGGGGATTTCAAGCATGGTTTGTACTGGTGGAGAAGAAGAGGCAACATCCATCGTGATAGAATGTAGAGCAAGCGCAGCTCCAGGGAAAGCCCTGCACATCTAATCTCTGAATCATCGTCTTGATGATTCCACGTGCTGAGGATAACCACTCGATCTGATCCGCGAGCGAGAAAGCTACGGGATACTTGACAGCCCAAGAGAGTTTCCCGTCTCAGAGCAAAGAGCCTTCGGCCCGAAGGGGACACAGAGTCCCTGGAGCAACTGAGTGTCACATGCTTCATCTCAGGGCAGTTGCTGTAGATGAGTTGGGTGATGGTTACCCCTGAGTTAGTTTGCTCTGAGTTCAGAGTATCAGTCCATGGCACTATTCAAGGCAGACATAGGATCAGCCCAATTGAAGTTGAATGCCCATTAAACCTTGGCTGCATCTTCAGACGCCTCTCGGCCTTTCCACACCTTTTTCGGTCCTTTCTCCTCATCCAATGTGCCCTTTGACTTGAACATAAAAGCAACAGTCCTTGCTACCGCTTTCTCTTCATCTACCTTATTCACTCGCACCATCATTCTTTAATCACACTCTCTACAAGATGCTTCCCAAGCTTGCCCTCGCTCTTTCTGTCCTCGCCGCCTGCGGTGTCAACGCCGGCATCCTCGTCGAGCCCAAGAAGTACCACGGCGGTGCCAGTGCCGACGTCGTGGATGAACCCAAGAAGTACCACAACAGTGCCGAGTCTGCCAAAGCCGACATCGTGGTCGAACCCAAGAAGTACCACGACGGTGCCGAGTCTGCTGAAGCCGATATCGTGGATGAGCCCAAGAAATACCACAACGATGCCGAGTCTGCCGAAGCCGACATCGTGGATGAGCCCAAGAAATATCACAACGATGCCGAAGCCGACGTCGTGGATGAACCCAAGAAGTACCACAACAGTGCCGAGTCTGCTGAAGCCGATATCGTGGATGAGCCCAAGAAATACCACAACAGTGCCGAGTCTGCCGAAGCCGACATCGTAGATGAACCCAAGAAGCACCACAACAGTGTCGACGCCAGCATTCTCCTGGACCCCAAGAAGCACCACAAACAAAAGTGCGACCTCGTCAACCTCGTCGAGAACTCCTCCTTCGAAGACGGAAACAAAAAGAGCGTCGCCAAAGGATCCCCCTGGGTCTTTACCAGCCCTCCTCAGGTCGGTCTCTCAGACGACCCTCCCATCGCCCTAACCGGCGACTACTTTGCGTACGTTTTATATCCCCTTTCTACTCAACACATGCTAATACCAGTAGCCTCTTTTACCTCTCCGACTATGAGCAGACGCCCGTGCTCTCTCAGGACATCACGGGCCTCGAGCCAGGCGAGGAGTACCTCGTCACGTACAACTACGCCGTTCACACGAGCGGCCCCGTCAGTGTCAGCGGGTGCTACTTCTACGCCCACTTTGACACCCAGGGGGGCACGATCGATCAGATCGTCGAGGGCACCAAGGATGTCTACGTCACCAAGATGTTTCACTTTGTGGCGACTGAGGATGGGACTTTGTCGATCGAGCTTCGGTGCGCGGGGGCGGCTCTGGAGAACCCGCTCAAGGTTGCTGTTGATGATGTGAGCATCTACAAGATTGACGAGAAGTGTACTCTCGGTGAAGTGGAGGAGTAGATGGGTGGGTTATCAAGATGACGTCTGAAATGTTTCACCATGTCGAAGAGAAGTGTGCGAAAAGTCCAGCCTGCATCAACAATAGCAAAGAACGTTTCACCATGTCAAGGCCAATACGGTCAATATTAAGACTATGTACACTTCTAGAGTCTCAGATAGACCGCCCAGTCATCAAGTCCATCTCCTGAATCGGCACAATTCTCGTCCTGAACAGAACCTTATGCCCAACAAGAAGAACCACAAAGAGCAGCACACTCACGTAGTTGGTAAAGAACTTGCTCGTGTCCCAGTCGATAAACACCTCAAAGCCACTCGTGAGAACAATGACGACGTTGAAAAACAGCCCGTACCAAGACAGATACGGCTGCAGAGGGGCAACATAGGGAAGATCCGAGCGAGAGATGCCGTGAACAGAGAGAGCCCTCATGAAGCGAAGGTGACAGATGTTGATGATGGCCCAGGCGATGAATCCCGCGACGGAAACGATGCTCAGCAACCAGTTGAAGACGACGACGCCGCTATTGGACAGGTTGAGAAAGGCCAGGAATCCGACCATGGCACAGACTCCTACTGAATAGTATGGGGTTCCCAGCCGGTTCGTCTTCTTGAGGAATCCAGGGGCGTGGCCAGAGTCGGCTAGGGAGATGAGCACCCTGCTACTCGAGTAGACGTCTGAATTGGCGGCTGTAAGAACCGCCGTCAACAGTACCGCGTTGAGAATCGACGGCAGCACTGGAACACCAGCGAGTTGCGCGACGATGACCAGGGGAGATGCTGAGGCGTCGTGGTGGTCACTCAGAAGACCCTCGTTGGTGTATGGGATATTGATACCGAGGAAGAACACAGTCGAGATGAACAGGGCAAAAACTCCCCAGAAGGTACTCCGCATAGCAGAGGGAATCGACTTTTGAGGATCCTTGGTTTCTCCAGCTCCAATAGCAACCAGTTCGGCCCCCTGGTAGCTGAATCCAGCTGTGATCAAGACGGACCAGAATCCGATAAAAGTCCCCGTTGAACCATCTTCAAGATGCTGCGCAAAAGCACCGGGATTCTTCCAGTACTTAAAACCCAGATACCCCTGGTCACCAACACCGGCGTTGACGCATATAGAAAAGAGGATAAAACCCACGATGGTGACGACCTTGATGCTAGAAAACCACATCTCGAACTCTCCAAACCAGCGGATCGGTAAGAAATTCGCCAGAGTAAAGAGCACCCAGAAGACGGCAATCCAGATGCCGATGTTCAGACTCTTGTCCCAATACTGGATAATCAGGCCCGCGGCTGTTAATTCGAGAGCAAAAGTAAGCGACCAGCTGAACCAGTAGATCCACCCCATGGCGAAGCCAAACGTGGGATCGAGGAACCGCGTCGCGTACGTGGTGAATGCCCCAGCCACGGGGATATAAGCCGACATTTCTCCCAGGGCCGTCATGACAGAGTACAGCACCGATCCGACAAAGATGAAGGCGATGAGGAGGGACACGGGGCCGGCGGTCGCGAGGGCTGATCCCGTTCCGAGGAAGAGGCCGGTGCCGATGGTGGCGCCGATGGCGATGAATTGGAGGTGGCGTCCATGGAGGCCTCTTTCCAGGTGGGTGTCGGATTGGCCGGATTCGCAGTCGACTGACTTGGAGGACTGTGCCGAGTGAGCCTCGTCTTCTGGTTTGGTTTGTATATCCATGGTGGTCAACTAAGGGGTTGAAAGAAGATGACCACTGGATTCTTGAGGTGGGCAGTGACAGATTTATGTGATTTCTCTGGTCGAGTTTACCGTTCGATCATGTCTCGTCTTGTCGCCCAAAGGCGAAGTCCGGTGGGTCGCTTGTCGACATCGAGGAAAAGATTATATAATGAATTCGCTTGTCTTCGCCCTGCCATGACAAGACCCGCCGGACATGAGCCTTGATCAGCCGAACCCAGTATCGCAGCAAGCCAGAGGCTTGTACAGAGTATTGAGCCAGTAAGGGCTCTTGGTAGTGTGGGTTTGGCCTTGTAAGAAGCAATACAGATGTGCATGAGGGGAGCAAAAAGAACCGTGATGGAACTGGCTATCGAGAAAAAGGGGATAACCCATCTTGCAGGAACTGCTGGAGATGCCTCGTCTGCGCCATCTTGACAGCCTATAACCGACGATATCCGCCACTCATTGATGCTAGACAAGCTCCAGGTTACCAAGAAGACACGAAAGCAGTTCACTACCACATGTCGGCAAGGGTGCATCTCCGACTGCGGACGTCTGGAGTGGGGTTTGGGGAAAATGTCAACATAGGGCGGACAGCGGGAACTGGGAATCGCAACAGTCCATGTTTAGGGCGAACCTGCCATTACGTACACCTTTACGGGACTCATCGTGTCTGATTAATTAAAGTTGGTTCGATGGGAATATAGGCAAGAAGTGGAAAGTCTTGATTATACTGAAAACTCAGATTCTGCACCTCGAAACCAGGGCCTAGCTGTGTTGATATAGGGCCGTGATGTCTAGATGGAGGCAAAAGCAAACTGTGTTCTTTTTCATTATGGAAGAAACTTGCGCTCAATGGCGTGAAACTGCACTACTGGATAGAAAGTGGTCATAACACCAGGCCGTATAGCGTGCAGGGATTCCGAGAAGAGAAGAAGTGTGCAAAAAGTCTGCCGGCATCAACTACAGCAAAGAACACGCCGTTTTTTTCCTCAATTCAGCATTCAAACCCAATGCCAACACAAAAGCTAAAAGAAAACTTAGAATGAGAGGGTATCTAATGGCTGCTTCGCCCTGGGCTGTGCAGGGATTCCATCTCGTAGACCAGGTTGCCTAAGTCCACTAGATGCAGGCCTGAGATAACTTGTAAGAGCTACACACTGCTTGGGTTAGTCTAAATTCATCTACCGCCTCAGACGAACTTCAAGCTTCCGTGTTTTGTCTTTTACTTCGAATACATAGCATAACTAGTGAGATTTAGATAGAGACTGCTACCATCCCCTAGCAGGCACGACAGCTCTCTCTCTCCACCAAAGGCTCAACCTCTTGCTTCTTGAATCTAGGGACTGGAATCGCTCCCTGGTAGTCTAGGGCGGTGCATCGGCTATTGGGACTTCGTATCAAGCCTGCTGTCTCTTCTATACCCCCCCTTCATCCCGAGCCTAAAGAGGGCAGGATTATAGACTGTCAAGGACGGAAAACAACCGGGCCCGGCGAGTTGCTCTATAAAAAAAGAATTCCGATGATTAATAAGACGCCTGTCATTCGTCGTCACAGGCGATTCTATTTCTCTATATGAAAATCGAGTATTTGCTAGGTGAACTTCGGGACTAGTTAGAAGTCAGCTTAGCTGTATATTGTCAGTGAGCATAGAGATAGGAAATATTAATTTGAGCGGAACTAAACTAAACTGAACTAGTTAAGTCGAGTTAAAAGCACAGCTTAGGAGCTTTACTATCGCTTTGTCCCTTAACGCGAAAGTCAGCACCCCCCTTTCTATATCTACTTGCCTTAATAGCTAGTATGTGGTAACCCCGTCACTTTAATATAACTCACTCGTCTACTTCACACCAGGTATACACAACATCCATGACAACTGACTTCAACTGCGAACCGGTATTGATACTATTTAAAAAATCTATAAAATACACTAACAATAACCACCCTTACCCGACTCATCGCTTCCCCCCCGAATTCACCATATCCACAAGACTGATCTCATCACTCTCGCTATACTGCACATTATATGTCTTCTGGAACACAATCCCCGAC